>JAHWFP010002252.1:0-11501 GCA_023313725.1 Lithobius niger | reverse complement strand
GTTGAACGATGTTACTTTTATTAATACCGTCATTAAACCAGGCTTTAATTACAGTCATAATACGCGACCCAACAAGACTTTTGCTCGTGACAAATTCTGAAGGTAAGATATTTTACTTCGGTCAGGACTAGTTAAGGGTTTGAACGCGTAATAAATCAGTTTTAATTTACACGGATACGTTAAAGGTGCCTTCTCACGTTTTTAGCTCCTACATGCAACATCGTAGAACCTTCCATCAATATAAAGAAAATAGCGGCAAATTAAAAAAAAAAAGAGCACTTCGCTGCAGCGCCGCGAATTTTCGTAACTAAAGCGAGATCACGTGACCCATATAAGCCTATTGGATGACGGGGAATCTGGAACATGGATGATGTGTTTAGAATATGGGCAAAGCTATCGAAATGGCGAACCGGCACCTTTAACCAACTTATTCCTTTACCGTACAGCAACATATGCTATATACTACTTATAAATTAATACCAGCAGTCCTGCAAATCACTTCTTGGCACTGCAGAGCTGCAGAAAGAAAATGTTCGCTTTTCGTAAGCTGTCGACGCTTGTGTTAGTTTTTTCTTTGATTGTGAACTTTGTTGGTTCTTTAAATCGAACACATTTTGTAGCGATTTTGGAAGAAGAATGGGACTACGCCCCTGAAGGAAATCTAATAAGTAACGATCATAGGTAAATAAGAACCATTTTTATTTGTCGGCTAATTAAAAACTTAATTTAATGAAAGTAAATTTCCGTTAACTAGGAAACGGGCTTTGGGGCCTATTGTAGGCGGAGCGTACAAAAGAAATTTATTTTAAATTTGTATTAGCTCTACTTTCAATGACTTTGCAGTACTTGCTAATGTTCCTTCAAAATGTGGGTTTGAGCTTTTTGCCTTTTGGTGTGAAGCTCTTTGCTGTTCCGTTTCACATTTTACCTTTTTATTTTTATTTTGGATAGGCCTAAGCTACCTTTCATATTAATTTTAACAGGCTTTCGTTTGCTCCCACATGTAGTTTTTGTTTCGTTATTAGCAGCGTCATTGCACCACCGTTCAAATGTAAATTGCCACGTGCAACTGCCGCCGTGGTTAAGCTAGCAAAGATTGTGCCACCGGAAATAATGCAATTACATTGTTTATATTATTGCAGAGTATCTTAGAGCCTCAAGGCTTCGTCTGGCAGATGACCAGAAGTGGTTAACACTCGCTAAAACCCTTTGGACCCTTTGAGTATCTTTCCTAGATTTAAAATATTTATAATAAAGCATTTAACTGCAAGCCAAATAATCATCAGTAACATTGTACTTCACAATAACAAAAGATTCAAAGGAACCGTGGCTCCCCAAATGCCACCTCCTACGACAATGTTGAAACGCACACCTCTGGCACACGTTGCGTCTGTGAACACTAATTTTTTTTCAAAAGTTGGAATTATCATATTTGTAAGTCAAACGGTGTTAGCTTGGGCATGAAGATAGCATTTAAATGATGCTAAAGCTTTCAGAACCTTAAGCCTAATTTTTAACTGCCGTTAATTTCGTAAGTGACAACAGCAGAAAAATTAGGCCTATTGCGTTCCAGGTTAAGCCTATTCATTTTTGCAACACGGGATTGAAAGTTCAGTTTCTGTAGCAACCACAGGAATCTTGAAATTACTGTACGAAGCCGTCTTATTCTACCATGCTGCGGTATAAACACATCGTCTGCTGTTTTCCTTCGTTGTATATAAGCATTCCGTCACGCAGCGGTGATTTGAGGTTTCACATTTGGGATTTCCGTTGATAGTATAAACACCAGTTCGATCGCCATGTTGGCTAAATTCCTCCAAGCATTCGTTTTTACATGAATGTGAGTTTTCAACGAATCGTATTGTTTTTTTGTTTTTTTCATTTGCCTGCCTTCCTCTAGTGGTTAAAATGTCATAATCAAATTTTATTATTTCGTTGAGTTACGTAGAAAAACAGTTAGCTGTATGGAAGCAAAGACGATTTATTTTGACAGTTTTTAAAAGTTCACTTGATTACCAGTAGCATAGTGTAAACTTCGTCCGAATGCCTTAACTGTTCAGGATTCCAAATTTACAATGGCGAGTGTTAGATTGATAAATTAGAAAAATCGTAATTTCCTGGATTATAATCGATTAAGGCAAATCGAGATCAGCAATATTTTTGGGGCTATCTAGCAATGTGGCAAATTTCGTAGCAATCTGCTCTTCGGTTTGGACTCCACAAAAGTGCAACCGACCTACCAAGATTTTGCAATTCGGTGTGCGTTATAGGCTATGCCTGCTCGGCTCGCTCTGCTCTGCTCTGCCAACAATTACCGAGCCCACTTTTGTCTCCGTCTTATAAATAAACGTTACACTGATCTAAATAAATGTAATCCTGAGGTCGGACGACGGTCGCGTTAAGCACTGGGCTACGTCTATAGGGCAGTGACACGACGTAGTATTATTGTGTATAACTCTATGGTGGGGCCAGTAACTGGGTTAGCTGCAAGGTGAACTGGTGGGAGAAAAGAAGAGCGTCTTACTGAAGCCAATGCTATTTGACTGGATTTCTTTAGCCTAAAACGAGCGATTTTTGTAGCATAAGGGATTGGAGAAAACAACGGTTTGTTTAAGCCTACGAAATCCACTCTCAAAGCACTGGCTTGGCTATAAGTGCCGTTGTTTAACCCACCATTTCAATCTAGTGCCCCTTGCAAGTATCTCTCTTGTAGCAATATGACGACGTCACTTGACGCTGCTCTATATACAATGGGAGTCTCTTTACAGAAGGCCAGCAGTGAACTTACATTGGTTAAAGTAAATTTAATTATTATATTCCACAGAATTTTAATTATATTGAACAGATGAGTACCACTAAGAACCTGAAACACCCGTCTTCCGTTATTTTAATTACCACACAATTAATTTTAGGAAGGCACGTTCGTCTTACTTTCAGGGCAGAATTTTATTTAGCCGCGCCCAAAATGTGAACCAGCCAAGAGTTCATTTTTTAAGTAGGCGTTTCAATCATTGAATTAATGCGACTGTGCATTTCTTACGGACAAATCGAGCTAGCCATCTCTCTTCACAAAATAGACACGTTTGTTCAATACGATACGACGAAATCAAAGGGATAGAGTGTGTGTGTGGTTTGTCGGTTAGAAAGTCAGGTTGTTGTGCGCTTTACATAATTTAGAAAATATAGCTACGAAAAGAGCAACTAGCACCTCGTACCCCACTTTGTGTTTGTGAACCTTGTGTTTAGCCCTATTTTTTCGGGTTGCCGTTAGTTAAAATGCTAACTCGGAGGTGAGAAGCAAGCCGATCATATTTGCAGATTTTTGTGATTATTAGCATGTTTTGTGAATTAATTTACTGCATTTAGCTGTTTGAAATTCGCTGCCATCGCGTGAGAAATGCACTGCTGTAAGCTTACAAAATTCCATTAGCCAATTTCGAAATAATCGACGGCTGGGTTCCAGCATTATCTCTCGTTTCATGTACATTTCATGCTGGGAGCAGCATGAGGGAGAAAAATTAACAAGCAGCTGCAGCAACTATCTAGTCGCAACCAATGGAGAATTGTTCGAGAGTAGGCTAATTCATCCATGCAACAAGATGTCGAAAGTATTTTAAATGAAGTTAATGTGTCGTTAACGAAATCCTCTTGTTGTTTACGGTTGTGTAGTGACTTAAATGTGACGCTCAAATGTATTTATTTCACTGAGTTTCGTCGTGAAAGCCTATTAGTTCTAAGAAAGCAACGATGTTTTAATTTGTCATGTTCTTTAGCTAATTTTTGGGCACTGAATCTCATGGTGAAAACCGTTTGTCTCTATGTGGTATACCGTTCTGGAGTTGAAAAAGGCTATGGGCAGAGAGATGGACGGACAAAGTCGTTGTGTTAGTCTTTCCAGCTTCCGCTGGTCGTTAGCTTACGGTTTGATGATGCCGAACCAACAGCCAAGCAGCAAGATTGAGGAAATGCTGAAACAATATTGCCACTGTCCATTCTCGAATGAGTTTGTCCACTCAACTCAGAATTTTTCGAATAACTGCTCAAGTGGTTTTACTTCTTGTTTTTTTTTTCAGTGTTTCAGACATATTTATCAAAACGCAGACCAATCCCCCTCAAATAGGGTCTAAATACCTGAAGGCTCTACTTCGGGAGTTTACGGATGACACGTATACGATGCCTGTTCCCCGGCAATCATACATGGGCATGATCGGTCCATTCTTCAGAGGGGAGGTCGGTGACATCATCAAGGTGAATTTATGGAACAAAGCAAAATACAACTACTCCCTCCATCCACATGGAGTTTTCTACGACAAGGACGGTGAAGGTAACATTATAAATGTTGTTTCGTAACATTAAGGCTTGCATAGGTTCAGGAGAGTTTAATCATAGAATAGAAAACTAGATATCCCATATTAACTGTTCCAAGCCTATGCAGGGCCTTGGCTGTAGTTGAGGTTACTAATACATCTGATAATGTTTTGCATTCACAATACTTCAAAGGCCAACCATCAGCAGAGAGACTTGGAAGAGGTAGGATGTGTTACCTAGTTAACTTTGTAATCGATGGTTTAATACTGGAGGAACTGCAAGGAGAGAAGGCCTGTTGAGATCGAAGCTGCGTTTAGTGCAGCGAGGAATGCAGCTTCAATCTGAGCTGGCCTTGGGAAGAGAATTGCTAGTTCACTGAATCACATCTTGACGTCAACAGGGATTCCAATTGTCATTTTTGCGTGCCAAACGGGGAAAAATGATTTAGTGCATTCGTTTGTATAAATCTTCTTAGTTACTGTTCGATAATCTAAATCAGACCTAATTCTCAAATATTAGCCTCATCGCACACAAATTTAGGCACAGTTCAACAGTGCAGGATGCCATTTGGAGCGCCATTAGTACTATACTGCCATTAGTACTATACTGGGGCGCCGTGTTTTTTTTGTTTGTTTTTTTTTTTACCAGAAAGGTATTTCTCATAATAAGTGATGGAACCTCCAGTTTCAGCTAGTGGGTGTGAGATAGCACTAGTCTCCCCAAGCAGGATTGGAGATGGAGCCCCAAGAAGATTTTGCTTTCTTTGGTATTCTGCTGGCCTCTCTGCCTTCTTACGCGTTTCAAGGAACATTATTTTTTGGTTGACTTTCATAAGAGTTAATTATATTTTTGCTTTTGGTGGAAAATAGGGGAAGGAAGGATTACGAAAAGAGGTGAAAAACTCATGAGAAAGGAAGAGGGAATTTAGTGCATGAAAAAAAAGACCTCTCGCGGGAAAGCAGTTAGGAATTTGCATTCATTTTTTTGACAAAACCTTTGCAGTTCAGTTGAGTTCACCGCACACAAACCATGAAAGTAAGGGTTTACTTGTTCTCCAATATGGCGTACGGGTCCGAACGGGCATGGAGTATAAAGTTTAGTGCATCCTCCCACCAGGCCCTACACCACAACTTGTTAATTATAATGGGTTTAACCTAAATACCCAGTCCAGTATCGATTATTACGCAAGCCAAGACTTTCAATATGGCATCTTTCTCCACATTTATGTATTTACAACCTATTGAATCTATGAGGCAGTTTTGCACAATTACATGCCCGCACTAAGTACCGGTGCACACATACGTTTTTGTAACGTGCGTTGACGCCGCGTTACCGCATTAGCGGTTTGGTTTACGTGACATCTGTTTGGTACTGCACACATACCTGTGTCTACATTCCGTTACTGCACGTCGCTCGTGCGTTCGTTTTGCACAGCACTTCCGCCCGTCAACGCAGCGGTGACGCAGCGTTAAAAAAAAATCGCACCTACATCTCTCAGTACCTTGCGTGACTTAAGCGGTGCACTCATCCGTCGTTTATCGCAAAAGTGTTACCGAAAATGGCGTCCAATTTCGAAAAAAATAGACATGGAATTGTTTATTGGGGGTGTAAAGAACTTCCCCGGAAATATGAAATGTTGCTGCAGAAATTATTGAAAACTCGTTGGGAAGTAAATAAAGAACTTGTCCGATTTTTTTTAGTTAATCTGCAAAGGATTTATAATATATTCCCCTGATACGTCTTAAATCAGTAAATGAATGCATCAAATATCATGGTTTGAATATATATATTTTTTTTTTTATACAAAGTAGGCTAAAAAAGCAATATCGTCTCATTGGTTTCAAATATAACTTTTTGTATACGGGTTAACAAAACGGGTTGCGGCCGAATGAATACTGGCGATTCCCGGTCATGTGTGCATTGCTTGCTAGCGTCAACGCAGCGGTAACACAGCGTCACTGCACGTTAAAAAAACGCATGTGTGCATAGATTGGTTATGTCAACGCAGCGTCGATGCACATTTAAAAAATGCTTCTGAGCACCGGTACTAAAACTTACCAGAGGTGACAAGAAATGGTGCTCAGTGCTCGTACTATAGCATTTCAATGGTGATGATGATGAACCCAAATCTCCCCCAACGTAATGTTAGTTCTGTGCTTTAATAATTTGTGGTTTTTCACATTAAAAGTGCTTTACTTAAATGTATGGTTGGCTTTATCATATGCTCACTTTTGCAACATTTAGTTCAGGCGTATGTAAATGTTGCAAAGACATTATGTTTTCTACGTTTCTCCTTGCAAGAAATGCGATTGCTACATTCTCTCTAACCTATGTAAATGTCACAAAAGCTATTTCAAGCAGGTTGATCGATATTAGTTAGAAGGTTTGTCCTTTTAAAGGCACATGCATCCCTGTTGGCTTTCCTCCATGACTCAGTATTGCGTCATTAGTACAAACGTATGTGAATGTTGCCAACGCATTCATTTTCTTGTTTTTTTTTCTCTTTCGTGCGAGATGATTTTGCGACATTAACTCTAAACTGTGTAAATGTTGCAAACGCTATTCTCAATGAGTCGCACGACATACCCGAAGGATTTATATTCCTTTAAGCACTTTCTGCGTAACTAATGAGCTAAATCACCTGGCATGACCTTTAACAACAGAACAGCACACATTATGTAAATCGTTGCAAATATTTCATGCTCAATTATCGAGGTAAAAGTGGTTTATCATGTGATAAGCATGCTACAACGGCCCAAAGCTTTGAAACAAGTCAACTCTGCCGTTGAAGTCCTCATCTACGAAACAAGTAACTCTTTTTATCGTACTCAAACTCCCAATTTTGAGGCCAACTGGTCCCGAAATTTGCAATGTGGTTCGTTATTTGGTTTAAAGCTGGAAGCTTCTAGCTGAAATGTATTCTTTCATTTTGCTCATCAGAAAAATCGAAAGCGACAAAACCTTCGGCTTGCCAACTATGCCGCATTCCATGCGACCAGGCGTATGGTTTGTATGGAGGTAATGATAAACGTAGTGCCCCAACTTGTAGTCATTGATGTCGAAATGAACAGTTTCCGAACAGTTTCTGCGTTATTATAATGTACATAACGAAGATTGTCAAAATTCGACTGCATAAAAAGATGTAAAAAAAGATGTAAAAAAAAAAAACATATCTAAGAAGTAAAAGTCTGTGATTTGAAATACCATTAGTAAAAAATTGTTATGGAATGAGGAATATGCAATATTATATTCATTGGACCTTTAATCATCTACCTAATAATCTCATGTCTCTAACAGGATTTAAACAAATTAAGAAAAGTAAAAAAACTGGTTATCAGCAAAATAATAATAAAAGTTTTAAAAAAAAGTACGTTTAAAAAACTGACTATTAAAATTATAACATAGGTATTGGAAAAATTGTGCTTCAGATAATGAGTATGCTGATAAAATGCTTTTTATTTTTACTAACGGATAAATGTATATGTATAATCATATTCACTTGTAATACAATGTATATAAATATTATGCAACCCACACAAATCCTTCGGATTTCGTGATGCAATGTTGATAAATAAACTGTCTATATATATATATATGTATACTTGTTTTCGTATAAAATGTATATCATACAAAAACCTCATAAGGGTATAGGAACCCACCAAGTTTTCTTCATAGAAAGTAGTGATGTCGGAGCCAAAATGGTTGCCACCAAGTTTGAGGTCCGAACCGTGATCACTCAAGCTTAATTGACAGTCACCTAGGTGTACGTTAAAACTAGGGACGAAAAACTTGGCAGCAGGCATTTTTTGCTCTGATACCACTACTTTCTACGGCGAAAACTTGATGGGTCCTTTTATCCTTATGGGTTTTATGCATGATATCACCCCTTTTGGTTGTCTTATGGTTTTGCTTTAGTGAAAGTATTGATTGTGAGCGAAGCGGACGAAAATCAGCGTTTGTTAGCCCATGTGCGTAAACTGAAAACGTAACTTTTAATGAATAAAACAATGCTTCGCGTATATGCAACTTAATATTAAACCGCTGGCTAAACGTTATGTCGTTGTAGACGATTAAAATTAAAGGATTAGTGAAACTCGGTTAATATTGAACAAAGATCGCAAAGCCCGTGGGATAAGGATTTCAACTTTGCTGTACAAATTAGGCGTACTTATTTGTTTCCGGTGTACCAAGGAGTGTTGATTTACTTCCGGTGGAAATATTCATACGAAAGTTCATGGAGTTCGGGTCAGGGGAGGTGCTGATTGAGTGAGCGAAGCGATCGAAAATCAGCGTCTGTTAGCCAGCGTGTTCAAAAGTACATAGACGGTATACACGCCTTCCACAGCAAACGCATGACAACGCAAACCCTCCCAAACGATGAATCAAACACCACCCGTGCTCCACCCTTAACCGCTTGCTAAAGGTTCTGTCGTTGCGAAGAATTTAAATAGAAGAATTAGTGAAACTCGGTTAAATACTGATAAAAAAAATGACAAAGCCCGTGGACTAAAGGTTTCGACTTTGCTGTACAAAGGCGCATTTATTTATTTCCGGGGGGAAATATTCATATGAAAGTCCATGGAATCCGGATCAGGAAAGGTGCTCATCGAGTGAGCGAAGCGAACGAAAATCAGCGTTTGTTAGCCAGTGTGCGCAAAACTACATAGTAGCAAGAATTTATAGGGTTTGGAAGGAGAATTTGTAACTCTAAAAAGTCCCTATTGTAACATGTTAGATTCGTCTCCATTAGTTCAGTCCGAGTTTTCAGAGGGCGCCACGTGTAATTTTTGCTAATTTGCTAATCTGGTAATTTTTGCTCATTTTTCAGCCCAAATCTAGAGTAAACTAAATTACAACTAAGCTAGGCTAAATACTAATTAAACTTAAGCTAGTGTTTAGTTTAGTTTAATTTTAGGCTAAAAACTAAGTAGAAATTCCCACATAAAACACGTGGCGCCCTCTATAAACTAAGACTGAACTAATGTGAATGTATCTAAGACGTTTCAGTATGGGTCTCAGTCACAAATTCTCCTCCCCAACCATTCTGAAACAAACACATGAGAGATCAAGCCGCCCCAATGTTGCAAATAATGCCTCAAACACCACAAGTGTACAGCACGGGCTTCGGCTAGTGAAACTATAATTGTAAATCGTTTCTTGAACAGCCCAAATAAATACCTTTTCCTTTTGTATATTTAATGGTCGCTGACGGTTGTTTTCATACTAAATGAATATGAAGCTAATTAATATACCTTGAGTTATGGTTGATAGTTTTTTTTTTAATTTGCTGCTCTCATAAATTCAGTAATTTACGTTTATTTTAATTTATATTTAATTTGCTCCACCTTACCAAACTAACCGTCTACAGAAGGTTCAAACCAAAATTATTAAATACAGTTTTACAAATCAAGGTCACAAGTTAACGACAAAGCAGATACTGAATGTCCACAAAATTTTTAACGTGCTGAAGCACCATGACTACCATGTGATAAGAATTTGTTTTAAGTGTGAATTTAAATTGAAAGATTCTTTTAAAACTGGTTTCCCAAAAGACAAAACACATAAAACACAAGATCCCTTTTCTTAAAAATAATTATGGTTTATAATGTAAAATTATTACATTTCCCACAGTTTTTAATAAATATTATGAGAGCTGTTGAAACCAAAGCTTTGCTTTTATTAACAGGTAAATAAAGGACTGGCTGGTAAATAAGTGATATAAAATGCCAAAATAGCATTTTTTTATTATCATATCCTGTTTTTGCTATTCATTAGGTTTTGGTGGTTCTAGTGCAATTTTATGCCTTCAGGTTTATTTTGTATGTACTCTACTGTCACTTTAAGCAACATCCGTTAATTTTTTTAATGTTATGAGAGCACATAAACTATTTCTTTAGATCTTCTGTATAAATTCTTGAAATAAATTACTTACTTTCTTACTTTTCTATGGGAGAAGGGAAAAATCTACCCAAGGGGGATCCATAGTGTGACAGCCAAAATGCACCTCTGCCGTGCTAAACTGACCCTATGGCTAAACCTAACTTGAGTGTAGGCCTAATTACAACAATGTGTTGCTAACAGTACTATGGCTGTGCTCTCTGGCATGAAAGGAAAACTAGCCGAGATATATATCTTCATTTTCCCCAACTGAAATCTTGTTTAAATTCGCCTCTCGTTGACAAAATTTGGCGGTTTGCTCCTTCAATGGGTCCATCCATAATTTCTTCTGTATTTTTCAACAGGAGCTCAGTACTTGGATGGCACGACTGGAGCGGATCTGTTAGACAACTCGGTGCCACCTAACGGAAAATATGAGTACGAATGGACGATTAAACCCCAGTACGGGCCATTAGAACACGACCCTGATTGTATTTCATATATGTATCATTCACATGACGAAGCTGAAGTAGAAATCATGAGTGGGGTGATTGGCATCCTGCTAGTATGCAAACAAGGTACGTATAAACATTAAATTCTAAGTATAAGACGGGAATTTCTAGGTTCGAGACCAAGTTGTTACAGATTCTAATTTTTTTATAATCAAGTTTAGTGTTAGGGCAAGCACCGTCATGTTAACCTGTCAACTGTATTTATGCTAATCATGAAGACGATACAAACTGTTTGCAGGCGTGTGTGTTTCTTCAGGCTAAAGGTATGGACATACAGTATGATTGCCCATTTACCGTATTTATCCGAATCATTAGGATGATTCGAACTATTTATAGGCGTGTGTGTTTCTACTACTAAAAGTCGAAAAATACAACATGTTTGCCTGTCTGCTGTTTGTATCCTAATCATTAAGACGACGCGCCATTAAGCCTCATCTCCCCCCCTCATTAAGACGATACAAATTATTTGTAGGCGTGTGTGTTTCTTCAGGCTAAAAGAGATGAATGCATCTCAATCCAATAATGTGTACCCGTTTAGTCCAAATGGTTTTGTAAATGAGGTGAATGCATCTCAATTCCCTAATGCTGAGCAATTTATTCCAAATAGTTTTGTACCTGAGATGAATGCATCTCAATCCCCTAATGCTGGCCATTTACTGCAACTGGTTTCGTAACTGAGATGAATGCATCTCAATTCCCTAATGCTGACCCATTTAGTCCAAATGGTTTTGTAAATGAGATGAATGCATCTCATTTTCCTAATGTGTACCCGTTTAGCCCAAATGGTTTTGTAAATGAGGTGAA
>JAHWFP010002240.1:51536-66817 GCA_023313725.1 Lithobius niger | reverse complement strand
CTTTGGATTCAAAAGTCTTGGGTTCGATTCCCCACTCAGGTAACGTAAATAGGTTGCATTTGTATTTATGTTACAATCAAGACGAGCACGAGGGATCACATGAGTGCAATAAAAATTAAGGTGATGGCGGGAATTAATGTTCAAATCACATGGCCCTTATCTTCCTGTAAATGCCTGGTATGGCTAAAGTCAGGCTTGAACTCTGGACCTCTGTCATATGAAATAGTCGTGTTAACTATCAGACCACCTTGCCCCATAGATAACAATGACTCAGGATTTGTGAATTCAATAAAATTTACTTTCAATGTGCACCGTAATTTAACGTATAAGGTAGTTTTAAAAATATAGAATGTCTTTGCTACTCTGTTCACATTTAGTAGCAGGTATCACTTAGTTCTAATCTAGACCAGAACGATTCTCCTATTCCTGTCAAGGTAACTTTTATTAATTGTTGTAAACCAATAAAAGTTTAGGCCTCGAATATTTTTTATGCATCGCAGTATTGTTCTATTGATCCTATTGTGTTTATTGGAGTTATTTAGAGGAGCCGGATGTGAATTCATTGTGTGTATACTGTTTTTTTTTTTGTCGACGGTTCTTTACGCTTGTACAGCGAATTCTATGCCGCTTACAGCTTAATCAGCCTTTTTCAAGATTGCTGCCAAAAACCACCAAGGAAAAGTTTTCCCCCAGGCTAGATTTCATTGTTTACATGCCATTGTTGGTTTAGAGCAATAAAAAAAAGTTCCCAGCAAAAACGGAACGGGATCCCAATTCTGGACTGGACTAAACAATCCTGATTACTGTAGTCTATAGCGGCTCAGTTGACTCACGTGTTCACCATGCAGTGGGGAAAAAAAATCAAAAATTTATTCTTTGCTCTTTCCGTTTCCTTCTTCCTGGTGTTTAGGTTTCCACTTTGGCCACCCTTAACCTGCATTTGTTCCTCGAAACATCCAGTAGAAGTCGTTCTGATCTGCACCAATACTATTCTGTTTGACAAGTGTCTATTCTAGCATGGCCATGGTCCCTTCTTAAACCTGCATCCATTTTGACACGGTTAAATAACGAAAGTGGAATGAGAAGATACAACAACATCGTAGGCATTCCTTGCACTACTGTTTCACACACGTTGACACGTACAGTGTCACGTACATAAGTCATAAGTTTATACGTAAAATAAAAACAATGAGGTTAAAGAACTGGAATTAGCTGTAAATTAAACGAAGAAACACAATGGAGCCGTTATTAGTTATTTATAATGTTGGCTCCATTGTGTTTCTTCGTTTAACCAAACAACACAATTTTACAAACTTTTGTGATTGGGCTGCAAGATTATGTTACGAGCAACGCAATAGGACACAGAAGAATACAACAAGGAACTCACTTTTAAACCGATTCTAAGCTTACGCTGTCGTTGCATCAATAATTTCAAATTATATAATTTCAAATTAACTTAATGCTTTGATCTCACCTGCTGTCGTTCATGCCTTCTTCGCTACGACGTCAAATGCGTAGGGAAATCTAAACCTGATTCGAGCGTCAAATGCTAGTGATAGATTCGTGTCCGTTAGTGACTTCAAATAAAGCAGCCTCTTTCACCGTTTAAATCAAATCCTGTTTGGCTATCCTGCTCAATCGTTCAACGCCATAACAACAATCTCGCTGATTCATCGCTCGCTGCTGAGTAAATTAAATTTCCCAGCAGTCTTTTATCAACACCTGGGTGTATTAAAAAGTCTTTCATGATAAATGCTAATTAATTTTACTATATACCGACTATCCTACTGTAATCTCCATTGGGTATTAACTATGTACACTACGCTAACGGTTGCAATTAATTACTGCTCAGTCAATACCCAACTTACGTAATAATAATCTATTTATCTATATATATAATTATCTAGATATATATATAAATTTGGTCTAGGCGAGGAGAATGTAGACAGGGTTAGACGGCAATCATGATGAACCCAAATTCTTTAATTCATTTATATCTAAACCAAATGCAGAAAAAAAAGCTGTTGAGTCAGCGGGTTCATTTTTTTCACGCAGCAATGAAAAAGGGGAACATGTTCATTCTTTACACGGTAGCATTGAAAGAGGGGGAACATGTTCATTCTTTACACGGTAGTAATGAAAAATGGCGAACATGTTCATTCTTTACACGGCAGCATTGAAAAAGGTGGAACATGTTCATTCTTCACACGGTAGCATTGAAAAAGGGAGAGCGCTAGGCCATGAGAATGGCAATGTCGATTACATAGTAACGATCAGTATTAAACGAAATATTACGACATACATTGTTGGTAAAAAAAATTTGGCCTTCAAACTGTGGGCAACAACAACCAATGCAACAACAAACGGGACAGCTTGCCAACATGGTCTCCTACTAGGCGACATATGTTACGCCACGAACAACTATGAATAATCATTTAAACTCAGCCACCACCACAGTAGAAATATGTAAATTGCAGAAGCATTCATGCAACCACGTGCACATTCACAACTGTCACCTTCTCCTCATTCAGACTTGTATGTGTGCACGGTTGCATGAAAGCTTCTGCAATTTATATATTTCGACCGTATTGGTGGCTGGGTTTAAATGTTTCAGCGTTTACACAATGTCAGTGGTAATTTACTAAGCATGATATCACTTGCTGAAGGACGGGTGGTGTTTGATGCACCGTTTGCAACATTAAAACAGTTCTCTCGTGTATTTGTTGCGGAAGGCGTGTATCCCGTCTGTGTATTTTTGCGCTCACTGGCTAACACACGCTCACTCAATTGGCGCATCTCTTGATCAGGAATCCATGTACTTACATATAAATATTTCCACCGGAGTAATAATAATTTTATAATAATTTTTATTCAGTATACAAGCACGAAGCTACAAGAGCCAGCATGTGCACTGAAACAAAACAATGCTATAATAAAAGTTCATTATATCATTTAGCATATTAGTGAACAATAAATATTTTAAAAATTATAACAATAAAGCGTTAAAAGTTATTATTCAGTTAAAATTTCTATCCACAATAGATGCTTGATTTCATTTCAATGTTAACAGCATAGTAAACAGATCATGCACTACAACGACTTCATTCTAGAAGATCTCCACATCCAGCTTTTAATATGTTTTTTTCATTTTGAACATGTCGTGAAAGGATCGTAAGGTAGAAGGTATTTCATTAAAAAAGTGTGGTACAACATAGGCCATTCTTCTTTTACCGTAGGAGCTTCTCCAAGTAGGAGTTTGTAGCCATGCAGTTGTGTTCCTGGGCAGTCTATAGATAGGTATTTTGTATTTGGAGTCAGAATAAAACTTGGTAATTATCGAATGCTTGTAAATTTGCTTAAAAGTGAGAATCTTATTTTCAGTAAAAATTTCAGCAGTAGTCTTATTCTTGTTTGTATTAAAAAGTGCCTTAGCTGCTATATTTAATGATTTTTGGAGTCTGTCCAGTAAATTAACGAAAAACGATGCAAACGTAACGTACCTTTGCCAGAATCCAAGCTTCATAAAGAGATTTTTTAACGCTGTTACTTAGAAGATTTTTAACCTTGTAAAGAAGAGGGGGAGTTTGTCTAATTTTCAGAATTAGGTTTTCAATGTGGTTATAAAACTTCCAGTTTTCATCAATTTCTAACCCAAGATAAGTTGTATGTGTAACTTGTTTAATCTTAAGACATGTGCAAGTAGATTTAGAGCAATCTTTGTCATGCAGATAAATGGAGAAGTGTTTTTTAGTCATGTGTGAAGTTGTAATATGCATAAAGTTTGTTTTTTCAGCACTTATATAAAGTTCATTCTTATCAAAATAGTCGTTATCAAAAATAATAATAATAATAATAAAATATTTGGTGCGAGAGCACACAGGTCTGAAATGGCCCCGTGGGTCACTAACGATCAACCCTAGGTCGTTAAGCAACCAACAAAATAATAATAATAATAATTAACTAAGCAAGAAAGTTGTAAAGTTAAAACTAACAGAACATTGTTCTGGAGTCAAGTTAAAAAGATAAAATAAATAAAATATCGAAACATGGCAACAATATCGGTTAAAAGAGCCAGTATGTCACTAACAAAAGTTAAACAACCTACATAAACTACATAAAATAGACAGGACAAATGGACAAATCTACAGATCTACAGCAATTTCGTCTTAAAAGAATTTAATGAGGCAGCGGTCGCCAACTCGCCAGGTAGATCATTCCGCACCTTGACAACCCTGTTAGCAAAAAAAGTGTTTCCGACAGTCAGTGTGGAACGTTCAGTAACAAGTGTGAGAGTATGACCTCGCGTACGTTTATTAGCACGAAGCTCGAAAAATCTGCATAAGTCAACATCAACCAGACAGTAATGAATAAAACTCAGCCACCACCACAGTAGAAATATGTAAAGTGCAGAAGCTTTCATGCAACAACGTAAACATTCTCAACTGCCACCTTCTCCTCATTCAGGCTTGCATGTGTGGATGGTTGCATGAAAACTTTTGCAATTTACCTATTTCTACTGTATTGGTGGCATTATTATTTCTACTATATTATTTCTAATGTATAATTTTAGCTGATGGCTTATTTCCAATTTTCCCTAATGTTATTTACAGTGATTTGTGTCTAATTAGTAATGAATACGTTATGTACAAATCAGCCTTCAGATGGCATAATTTGAGCGAATCTAATTTTGTTAATTCAAGCCTCCTGGTATAGGAAAAATATTTTTAAACCGCGAAGTGACTTCGTGAAGCGTCGCTGTACAGATTCAATTAGGTTTATGTCTCCCTTCAAGTAAGGGGACCAAACAGCACTTGCATACTCGAGAATAGACCTGACATACACCTTAAAGGTCCACACAAGTGTATCGACATCTCCCGTAGTAAACACTCTCTCAATCCACACAGAGTGCTGGCTTACCATCTTCACAATATGGTTACAGTGAGTTCTGACTTTCAGTTCGGAGATAAGAAATATAGAGATACATTTTTGTACAACAAAATCCAAACCTTTAGCACGCCGGTTTTGTCATTTATTTATCTGGGAGTGGCAGAAAGTAAAAAGCAAATATCGTTTTCAATATTTAACCGAGTTTCGGCTGTAATTTTAATCCTCCACAAATATAGAACCTTTAGCCAAGAGTTAATGCCTCATTCAGTGTGATCTAGCTTGACCCGGCATCACCCAGCACGACCCTGATCCGTCCCCGGACTCCATGAGTTCGTGTATGCTATTATCATTTTCCCCCCCTGGTCGATATTTCGTTAAATGCTTTTACGTCACAAATGAAGAAGTTTTGACCTTTATTGCTAGACAGATCAACAGTGGTCATTGAAGGCATCATTTTCCTTGCCGCTGATCGTGATCCCATTGTTTGTTTTTAGGGAGCACAAACCCAAACTGAAGAAAGTCATAATTCAATTCCAGCATCTTTACATTAGCGGCTACTGACATCTGAAAGTCATATATTCGCGGTTTTTGCGAATTTGACGATTGTGAGGGCAAATAAATATGGGGTCAATCAGCCTAGAATTTGAAGAAACAGGCGGTCTTTACGCTCCTGACATATTAGCCGATTCTCAATATTTAATGCCCTTTTCGGCGAAGGAAAGCCCAGCTGAAACAATACGCAACAATGTAAAAACCCATTGTTGCAAGGAAAGCCCGCACTTTCATCTGAAGGCGGGAAAAGTGCGGGCATTCCCTAGGGAATGCCCGGGGTTTGAAAAACTGCTTATTTTAACAAAACAAAACAAAATAAAAAAAAACACGTTTGAAGTAGCAAAGCACTACATTACAATGCCGTTACAATTACAAAAGATTACGTAACGATTGTAAAAAGGTTACAGTTTTTAATCACCAAATGTTTAACCGGGTTTTCATTTGTAACACTCCGGCCTGATACTTTTGTTACGACGTTCAAAATACCGATGATATTTGCTTGCATACAATGGCTACTTTTCTTGTACTGTTGTAAGGATTTCAAGTTACGGTGGCCAGTTGTTTGCACAATGAGCTACTCTTCTACGTTGGGTCAATACAAAGTTGTTGCTGGCATGAATGTTGTGATTGCTTAATTAGTCATCCAACTTAGCAATTGGCACCTGTTGCAACATTTTTGACGATGTTGCCCGGAACATTTTTACCGACGGGGCGGTTGTAATACAAAATGTTATTACTGTACTTCTTTTTGGGGCAAAAATACACAACCTCAGTATTTGCATTTAATTTTGATACAGTCTGTGCACGTTGCCAGGACAACGAGAAGGATTGTCGGGAAGAGAAAATGCTTTGACTCTCTTTGGTTGCACTTTTATATGTTTTAAATAAATAAGCACAAATTCCTGTAAATTACATGAAGGAAAGAGGAAAACAAGCCAAACAGCGAAAATAATACAATAGTATTAACGTAGTACAGTAAGCCACCTTTGGAGTGGCATGACCCGAATTCAAACTATACTATTTTAGATTCTGGTTGGCCACTCCACGCGGATTTTTGGATAATGGATTGATCACGCCTGGTAAAAATTTCTCTTCGAGCAGACGAACCAACATGGCGTCGTTATCTCTCGCTTCATCGCTTTCCCGACGTGGAAAACCTCTGAATTCGCCGGCTAGGGAGATTGTTTGCAATGTTTTCAAATACATGGAGGCGCAGGACACAACACGGATGCTGAAACAACAAATTTAAGAGACCAGCTTTGCCACTGCAAAATCTCAGAGAACGGTAAGCGTGTCTTTTCAAGAGCAAAGGAAATACCGACACCCAACTCTGGCCAAAACTACGATGACTACGATTAGGCCTAACGCCGCAGACGACGCGCCACGGCCAAGCACATCGAAAGCTGAAGCGCAGAGAAATTGCTAAGCTTGCTCGCCCTTTCCAGGTATGATCCGGCTTATATTTTAAGTCCAGAAAATGTTGTTCTACGCTGTAGTTCTTCGGTAAGTTAATTGCGTAGCCACAACCAACGTTTGTTTACTTGGACGAGATGTGGGCCAACCAACATCACAGCCGACAGATGCAGTCGCACGGCAAGGAAAAAAAGAGTTACGTGGCCGCCTCATACCACCGGGAAAAGATCGACGTTTGATATTATTGCATGCTGGCTCAAACGAAAAGGATTTGTAAATAGTGCTCAACTTCTTTTCATTAGAAAACGAAGACTAGGGATTACCATGAAGAAATGAATGGCGAGTGTTTTATAAACTCGTTAAAAACTACTAACCAATATTCCAGCCAACTCGGCGATCGTGATGGACAACGTTCCGTGTCATTCAGTTCGACTCGACAAGGCAGCAACAAGCAACAGCAAATTATTTCGTGGCTCGAAAAACAAATTTCCGTACCACTGCGAGCTGAATCTCATCGAGTTAATTTGGGCCCAAGTTAAAGACGAAATAAGAGCATCCAACACAAATTGTAAAATTGCAGACGTCAAAACATTAACAACTACTGCAGTAGCCAATATGTAACCCCTGGTGACTGGCAGAAATGCATTAACCACGTTGTAACGCTTGAGAACGATTATTGGGGCACTGATCATCTGATTGAATACCGAGTAGAACCCTTAATTATTAAAGTAACCAACAGCAACGACTATGACTACGAAGAAATGTAATTTTGTACCACTACAACAATCTCCTTAGCCAACGACGAAAACTCACAACCAGCCGTCAACCATTTCGATGCTGTGTTTTGGACCCAGAAACAATTACACATAATTTATATAATAAAAACAAGCTATCCCATAGACCCCTACACAATTTTATATTATTAGTTGTGAAATAATAAATATATGGCCCACTTCTGATCTATTCTGGACAATCTTTTGGCCCTGTCATGAACGGAGGTTTCCCAGTTACGAAAGCACAAGCATTTGCAATTTTCAAGTTTGGATTCTCCAACAAGCCTGAACGGTTTTATTCCCTTCCCCCCACCCCCGCAGTTAACCCTCAAGAAATGCTTAAATCAGAAAATCGGGTAGCCTACGTATACTTCCTTCAGCATTATAAAGAAAAGATATTCTAGGACAATAAACAAAATTAAAATAAAATGAAATGAAATAAAACAAAATAAAAATATCCTCGTCCAACTACCAATTCTTGATTTTCGTAGATGCTAACTTAAAACGAATCGTTGCTAGCCGAGCACATGCAGGAACTTAGTGCGTGTACAAGGTTCCAGTCACCACCAATGTTAGTGCATATGCGTGACAGGCGATTGCAAACGATCATAAATACAGCTATTTACAGTGGCCAACCAGAACCTAAACTAGTATAGCAATCCAATTCGTCCTTAGATCACATAGCTGTTCGGCTTGTTTTCTTCTTTCCTTTTATATGTTTTAACCCACGTTGATTTATTTGAAACGTTAAATATGTATTCAAGGTATTCTCGCCCATTTTCATTTGATCTGCCAAAAGTTTGTTGCCTTTGTGTTAAAGTCCTGTCCTCATTTTTGCCACGCAACGCACAAACATGCACATCGAAAAGCACAAACACGGAATACGATAAGGCATTTTGATCATCAGTAGCCTACCAAGAATTTTAGTTTCCCGCAACACGTTCAACTATTTTCGAATCTTTACCAATAATGTAAAACAATGGCCCGTTATTTCAAGAACGTAACAATACCACGTTCTTTCAAAGCATAGAACGTCTGCCAACAATAGCCGACAATGGGAACGTGCTCTTCGCCGTAATGGGCATTAAGTCGGATAATGACCGAAAACCTTGTGCATTCCTAACCAATGGCCCTCGGGACGCTGCGCGCCTTCGGGCATTGTTTAGGAATGCCCGCGGTTTTCGGTCATTATCCTTTACCGTGTCACTGCCTCTAAGTGAATAAAGGGTGCAAATATCGTTGATTCTACGTAACGGAAGTAGTACTGATAAAAAGTTCTGTCATCACGAGAAAATATTTTATGCGACAGATCTGGGTGAATTTTGTCACCAGATCACATTTGACTGCAAATCGTGCCTTTCTATGGTTTTGCTGTTGGAGAGTTATCATTTGCAACGCTATTTCTATTAATAAACAAAAACGGAACGTTAAATGTTTCGAGTAAGGGTCTAAAAGTCAAAACCTAGAAGGAACACGGACAAGCTTTGACAGTAAGGGCTTAGGTGTAAAATTTTGAAAGAGGCTGGTAAGCATTAGACCCTTACTACCCGGTGGTAAGCTGTTCTACTGTATTCGGACAGAATGTGCGTATGAACGGTTGTAGCAAGTTTTCTTTGTTCTTAGAATATTTTTATGGACTTTAAGAACATAATTTTTTTGTGAAGTTTGGCATTTTGTCTCTTGATGCTTTAGAATTTTTTATTATAGTTCATAGATTTACGGTAGAGGATAACCAGTAATGCTCTCTGCTGCGAATACCCTGCCATGTTACTAAATCGAAAAATAATTTTCAACATAAAGCAAAGCAGCAAACGTATACCATTCTACCACTGGATCAGCAAATGGGTCATTGTAGGAGGATTCACAGTTTTTCGTCAAACTGTATTTATTTCTGACTACCGGGTAGTAAGGGTCTATGCTTACCAGCCTCTTACAAAATTTAACATCTAGACCCTTACTGTCAAAGCTTGTCCGTGTTCCTTCTAGGTTTTGACTTTTAGACCCTTACTCGAAACATTTAACGTTCCGTTTTTGTTTATTAATTCGTGTTACTTTTAGAATTGTAGTAAACTGTAAAACAGTGCAGTTGATGGTCAAAATTGAGAGTTTAACACAGAGACCCTAGGCTGACTCTTCAGCCAGTGCTACAATAGAAACAAATCCTTTAATGTTCAGTCTTGCAGCTGGCGTTTGCTAATTGGCATTGTTGCATAATAACAATGTTTAAAACAATGTAAAACAATCAATCTGGTCGTTTACAGCTCCATAACCCTGTACCACTTGACCAATTAGAAAATGCCTTATGGAAAGGGCACATCTACAGAGCAATACCTGTAAAATGAGCTAAGAACCAGCTTCACAGGACAAATGGTTTGACCTGTAGACAGGACAGACGAAAGTATCCCCAGAACAAGAAGAAGAAGAAGCAGAACAAGAAGTTGTCTATTTGGTCCCTCTCTGGATCTCGGATTTGGCTGGACCGAATTTCACAAATTTTAGACTGTAGAGAGGCCTTGACTAGTCGAGGCTGGATTCCAAATTTGGTCTTAAAATGTTGACTTTTGACGGCGTTATAAGCTCTCAAAGTTAAAAGTTTAACACAGAGACCATAGGCTGACCCTTACTAACACTGGCTATCGCCAGTGTTAATTAAGATGAAGCAGAACAAGAAGTTGTCTATTTGGCCCCTCTCTGTACCTCGGGTTTGGCTCGCCCAAATTTCACAATTTTTGCACTGCAGACAGGCCTTTACTAGTTAAGGCTAGATTCCAAATTTGGTTTAAAGACGTTTACTTTTGACGGAGTTATAAGCACTCAAAGTTGAAAGTTTAACACAGAGATCCTAGGTCGACCCTTACTAACACTGGCCATCGCCAGTGTTAATGAACGTTGGGAGCACAACACTTATCATCCAAAAATGCATCCTCTATTGTTTGTAACATTATTAAAGCAAGACAAAGGAAAAGTTAATTCCTGTGTAGGCAAAGCATTGGATCATCACGATAAGGACGTTGTCTGCTCTACAGCTAAAAATAACACTGTTCTTTTATTAAGGACAACGCTTTATTACTTTGGAGTGATAAGAATCATATCAAAAATCAAAACTGGTAAAATGGGCCGCCAAGTTCCGAATGGTTCGGCCCTTCAAAGGAATGATATCAACACACCAAAACATTCGCCAAGTTAATCGCACCGCTTAATAATTCGAAGGTTAAATAAAAACTAGAACATTGCTACTTTCAGTAGCAATGTTCAAGTTTTTATTTAACGTCCAAAGTATTATTCGGTGCAATTAAGTTGAAGAATGTTTTGGTGTGTTGATATCACTCCTTTGAAGGGCCGAACCATTCGGAACTTGGCAGCCCCTTTTACCAGTTTTAGTTTTTGATATGACATCACTCCTTTTTTTTTAATTGTGTATTGACTCAACTCCACTAGCGTGCAGATGAGTAATAAAGTGCCACGTCAACAAGAAATTGGTTTTCAACAATTTGCTACTACCTTTTGCCTATAGGCCGAACCATTCTCAACTTAGTCACGTCTTTATTGGCTTTTGGTTTGGTTTTAATTTTGTTGTAATTTGTTGTATTTAGTTAGTTTTGTGTGTTGATTTCACGCCTTTGAAGGGCCGAACCACTCTCAACTTGGTGGCCTCCTTGCCAGTTTCAACGTTGTTTAGATTTATCGTGATACACAAGTGTGTGCCTAGGCACGTACGTCAGTATACACGTTCTCATTGTCGGAACTTTGGCCGTCCAATGAGAGACGATGGCGGTACTAACAATGGTTATAACAATATTTTCGTTCTTACGCGCCCTCCCACGCCAGCCCTGTTACGCCCCCCGGCACCATAAAAGGTACGCAGTTCGTATTGTAGTGCACCCATTCGTCCAATTTCATAGCTGGAATCCTTCCCGTTATCTCGGAATCGATGAATAATCACCCTATGGGATTTAACATGGGGATGAGCGGACTAAAGCTAGCTAGCTAGGTAGTATTACATTTTCAACGTTATTGAGGGGCAGATTTTGCATTGAAAGCAGCTTAGCTGGCATTCAAACACGAGTTAGTTTTTGTCAGGTGGATCATTGCTCTCGATTTCAACGCAATTTAAGCTTTTGTACCGTATTATTATTTTTGTCCAAGTACCTGAAATGTGCCCAACTATGCTTCAAGATAGAAGACACTACAATGATTTACAACCTCGACAATTGAATTGATGTAATGTTTGTTGTGTTGTTTGTTGCCTAACTTGGCGCGACACACTAGCGTGTGTTTAGATACTATTCATATACAAATGATGCACTATAATGTGTTTGACATTATATCAGTTGCAACCTATTGCGTTCATAAGAAATGCATTACAATGCGTAGTGAACTTTAAATTTTCTTTACTGCAGTGGGAACTTACTTAAAAAGTACCTTTAATTATTCAACTTTTTTTTAGAACTGAACTATTTTAACCTAGTGGCACAAATCCCCTTTTAAGCTAATCTAACGCTAAATCAAAGTCTGTATAAAATAAGCTGTCTAAAAAAAATTAATACACAAGGAGGTAAGCTTCTTTAAAACATGATTCTCTAAAACCAAAGTCTACGACTACCACGCCATTCTAATCTACATGAACTGTAAACCAAAAGACCCCTAAAGAAATTGCGTGAAATAAAAAAAAAAATAAAAAATACACCAGGACGTAACTCCCTTTAAAACCGATTCTCTAAAATAAAGTCCAGCAACACCACCCCACTCTAACCTAACTCTTAACCAAAGCCCAGGAAAGAAACTGCCTAAATAAAACAAAATTTAAAATTCAGCAGGAGGTGAGCTCCTTTAAAACGTGATTCTCTAATCCAAAGTTTAGCAACAGTACCCCACTGTAACCTAACTCTAAATGAAAGGCCACTAAAGAAACTCTCTAAAATAAAAATAAAAAATTTAAAAATCAAGTAGACAAGCCCTTTTAACTATTTTTTTACAAGTCGAGTTTAAATAACACCATCTCCTTTTAATTCACACTGTTTCTAAAATCAAGCCAGTCCCTTAGCTAAAAATAAAAATAAAAAATCAATGAGGCAAGCCCTTTTAACTCATTTTTCACAACTGAAGTTTTAAATAACACCAACTCATGTTAATTCATTCCGTTTCTAAAACCAAGCCAATTAACCTCTCTAAATTAAAAGAAAAAATTAAAAATTTTAACCAGGAGGTACGAACCTACCGACACAAATCCCTCTTTAAGCTAACTCTAATGAAAAATAACAATAATAAAGAAGATAAGTCCCTTTATTGCTGATTCTTTAAAAAGCAAAATCTATCACCACCACCCAATTTTACTCCCCACCTAACTCTTAAAATCAATTTTCAACAATAACAATAAAATTCCTTTGATCATAGGGAAGAAAGGTTGGGTTAGTTCAACCTTTTCAGTTTCTTTCCGAAATATGTTCAGAGTAGGTCCCAGAGTCATTGAATGTGGCTGGTAATCTCTCACACTATTCTGGATGGTACTGCACGATTGTTGGGGGGAGGGGGCGCAAGGCAGTGTTAACTACCAGATGTAGCATAATTCTGCTACGGTAGCACTTTCCAGCTTAAAAACTGAGGAGTAACAGAAATTGTAGCATTTTCAGTTGTGCAGCATTTTTGTGGCAAAATTTAGCATTAGTAGCACTTTTGTCCGCCAAGGCCAATACGAAACATTGTGAGCGAGTGAGGCTCGAGCTAGAAAGAATTATATCTTAGTATCAGTTGGAATTTTCCATTGCATTGTCAGTCGTTAAATTGTTCATTTTATAGTATCCATGCAGCATTGAAGAGTGTTAGGCTAACATCATCATAACAAGTTTGGTGTTGATGGCTGTGGACTGGCCCGAGTCGAGCAGAGTGACAAATTTCGCTATATTGTTTAATTTGTGCACCTTGCTGGCTATTCTGCCTGGTTCCTTTTGGTGATTTTACTTCGCATTTTAATGTAACTTAACTTTCAAAATGTGAAAGTAAATTACAGTCATTATTATAACAATAAATGCTGTATTTCTGAATTAAAGTGGCACTATCACCAATCCAGAGTCTGCAGAATCTGGCAACATCTAGCACTATCTAGTACTATCCAGAACTTGCTTGCATCAAGCGAAGGAATGCACAACGCCATTTTTTTTAACCAGACAAAATTACTACGACCTCCTTAATTACTATGTGAAAATTTGTGACGTCCTCATACACCTCGGTGCAAGCTGTAAAGGCAAACAATATCACTGCCGCTTGATGGCAATACGGTATTTTCGTACGATTTTCAATCGGTGATAGTGCCACTTTAATTTTGAGGTGTCTTACGATTCACAAATAGGGAGAGTGCACAGTCTTAGTGCAAAAACATTTCAGTTCTGGCAACAAGCTACATATTGCACATGGATGCTGTTCCAAATCCGACGGGCGACATTCCCAGCAGTGATGACGTATAGCCTTGCTGACGTCATCAAAATGGCCGCCACGCGATGTACTAAATCTCTATTATTCTTGGAACTAATCGATCAATCGTATCCGTTGAACTATCGTTGGAAAGATAATTAAATTTTTTTAAAGAAATGCCGGAACAATGCCGTAAATCTATTAGTTTTTGTTTATCTGAAGGAAAACGTAATATGACTGCTGCATGATACACTAAAGCTCTATTAACTCCAAAGCTAATGGATCAATCCTATCGTGCGACCTGTTGTTGGAACGTTAATTAAAAAATTTCCTAAATGACATGCTAGAAATTGTATGTCGTAAGTCTGGTCGTTTTTGTTTAATTTGAAGGAAAACATATTATGACGTCAACAAAATAGCCACCATGCAATATACTAAATCTCTAGTATCTCCGGAACTAATTGATCAATATTATCATGCGACCTATCGTTGGAAAAGTAATTTAATTTCCTAAAAGAAATGCCTGAACAATATGTGCCGTAATGCCGCTTTATATGTTGTTCTTTTGGAAACAGCAAATTATTAATGCTGTGTCGTATTGTTCTGAGTGTGTCATTTGAGCAGGCATAGAAGTGTGCAGGAAAGCCACTCTTTAACACGACATTTCGTACCTCTTGGCACACTTGCAAGTCTCGAGCAGTTATCTCCATCCCAGAATTTAAATTCAATGAAAAAATAAATTGCAAGGGGCAACTGCACTGTCATCATACAGTAAAATACAGTAAAATACAGTAAAATACTTCCACGTGCGTAATTTCAGCATTTTATTAAAACGATCTACTACAGTCGCTTTTTTCTCTCCTTTAGTGGTGTAAAACATAATGTTATTATTCTTAAAGAAATTAGTAAGTAACCTGTTTTCAAATTCGCCGCCCATACCCATGTTTAATTTAGAAGGCTTGCATCCCTCTTTAAAAATAAATTCCCCAGGAAATAGTTTTGTTTCGTGGAAATGTCTTTCTCAACGGTTGTGCAGCATATAGGTCTTCTGAACTTGCAGAAAGTCTAATGGTTTTGCAAAAGAATCCCCACTTGCCTTCCATAATGCCTCAACACCTCCTAAACTACCTGGCAATTGTGTGTATCGGATAAAGTCTTTTCAGCTTGGGAGTCATGATATACACTAACGAGACGAGCGAACTGAGCTGTGCCTGAAGATGTCAACCTTTTATAAAAGATAAACTCGGT
>JAHWFP010002240.1:0-51136 GCA_023313725.1 Lithobius niger | reverse complement strand
CCCCCCCCCCCCCCCCGTACACAGCTCCACAAAGCTTGAACACTTCGCTGTGCACACAGTTTGGTTCATTGTAGTAGTGCACATACTGCAGAGATCAAAGTTCCCAGTCTTCGGTGAGCAGCACTGGCTTCGCTGTCAAGCTTCAGCAGTTGCCCGGATATGTTTTCATCCTGTCCTGTGAGACCTTTTTACTTCCTTTGTTAATAAAAAATAAAAATTTATTTAGTGGAGCCTTGCAGAGAGGCTACTGATGCCATCCGCTGCCCCCATCAGTTAGACTTTTCTGCCTACCTTCAATACTTGCCCAGATGTGTTTTCATGGTGGCTTTGCTACTTCTCTTTGTTAATAAAAATTTGGATACGTGTAGAGAGGCTAGTGAAGTCAACCCTATGTAATGCATAATTAACCTTATATTTAATGTGGCCGACCGCTTTACATTAGGGTGCTTCAAGGTCATGTGACCCAAAGTGCCTTGTCCTCTATAAGCGCTACTATTAATCTCCCTTCGTTAACTTGTCCTCGTTAGCTCTGCTTGTAAACATGCTAGTACTACAGTCATTAGGTAACCCGACGTTCCCCAGGTTCCATCATCACGGCTAGCATAACCTGTGAAAAAAATTATTCAACTGAATGAATACTAATTTAAGAATAAAAAGAACGAAAAGGAAAGAAGAAACAAAAGAAAATAAAAATTGGCGGTAGAAGGAGACGAAAGAAAGGAAAAAAATGGCGCTCAAAAAAATCCAAGATGGCGCCCAAATAAAAAACTACCACCCAAATTCATAAATATCAGGAGCTAGGGGATGTTAAGCAGGGAGGGGAGGGGAGGGTCATGATATTGGCTAACGACCTTCCTCATCAATTCCAAGAAATTGGCATCAAAACACTATCTGGACGGCGTAGGGGTGTGCCACTTCCGGTATGACGCAACCACGAGGGGGAGGAGCGCTAATCCCTCAATCCCGTGACCACGCCCCTTCCATTGTTCTAGGCCAGGGAGGCCATCTTCTCTTTGTAGCTCTCCTTCAAAGTCGGTACTTTTTTACTAACTTCTCCAACAAACTTTATGTCCTGACCAAGCCATGTTTGCAAACATATGTCTTAAGTATTTATGAGTCGTTTGAGTGAGGGTTCTTGTCATATTAACGAAAACGGCACTCCACAACACGACGGTGTATGTTTCCCGTCATCAGATCAGTACAGCCTTTTTGATTCCGAAGTTCTCTCTTCCCCATCCGTGAGCATGGCTTAGTGGTTATCATCGAGGACCAGTGTGCAGGAGGTTCCGGATTCCATTCCTGTAACTTGCATGTTTTTTTTTCTTCTTTAAGCTATCATTAATTTTTTTTCAATTTTTTTTTAAGCTTGTGATGGCCACTAACTCCTTTCTAAATTTGAAATTTAAGTTAGCTCGAAAATAATGCAATTACAATTTCTGGCCCATATATTAAACAAAAATAAATAAATAAATAAATAAATAGTGAGTCGAACAAGGTGACAATGCTTCAGTCAGACAAGGCGACTTTCTTTGGTATTTTAATGGTAATCAGTAGGTATATGAAAGTTGTGCAAAGTTTATTACCAACTCGAGCTTTATACAGGGATATTATTTTTGCCAAAACAGCATAGCTTAAAAACTACAATACAGCTTCTTTTGCTTTTCCCACTTCACACAACTTTCTACGAGAAGTGTCATTTATCTTATAAATGAACTACCAGAAAATCCTTTCCTGTTTTCTTAACGAATTTGAGTTTTTTGTTTCCATTATGTTTATCTCAGTGACATAAGGAACCGTTTCGATTTTTTTTATTTTCGACTTACCCTACTTTGGGTATATTATGAAGCCAGTTAAAAAAGCAATCTGTCATTTGGTATAGGGCAGCTGTGCCCTACTCCCCCATCCCCCCCCCCCACCCCTCACGGAATCCCCCAAGGTGGTCACTATAGAATTATCTGTGTAATGGGGTCAAGACGTATTACACCAACAAAAAGGCTTAACAATAAGGAAAACAAAAACAATAAATTCCTGTGATCATCGGGAAGAAGGGTGGGTTAGTCAACTTTTTCAGTTTCTTTCCAAAATTTGGCAGTGTGGTTGGCACCAATTTACAAAGTATCCGTTCATTTGAAAAACTTCAAATTTTAAATATAGAACACTTAAGCATTACGGTAAGAGGGTTTGTAATTATTTTTCTAGGTTACTAAAATTCGGGAAGCCAACCAGTGGAAAATAAGCAGTTAGTATTGAATTTATTAGACATCAGGCTTATTAGCACACACATCTGTTAGTAATTCTTCGGCAGCACATAAAAAAACCTAATTCACTCTGCTTAGTCAAAAGATTCGGGAGGCTGTTAAATGGCTTTGTGAGGAGGTTTTTTTTTTAAATGAGGCTAAGGCAAACAGAAAAACAAAATAAAAGTCATATTTGTCATAAAAAGAGGAAAAGAACTTCTGATAATGGTTCATAATGGTATCATTTAATTGTT
Source organism: Lithobius niger (assembly GCA_023313725.1). Classification (NCBI taxonomy): domain Eukaryota; kingdom Metazoa; phylum Arthropoda; class Chilopoda; order Lithobiomorpha; family Lithobiidae; genus Lithobius; species Lithobius niger. The sequence continues at coordinate 48,645 of JAHWFP010002240.1, read as the reverse complement.
TACTTTGGTTGCCTTGGTACAATTTTGCTACATTTTTGCAGTGTTACAGATTATGAGTAGAAGTTTTATGTGCCATAATTTGCGTTAAGTGTTTAAACAAAAAGATAACAACAGTGTGGATATAACTTGAAATTGGGTTTAACAGAAAATAGTGTAAAAAGGTATATTGAAACTAGGGGGGAGGGAGGTAGTCAAAGTTATCAAAGTGTTCGGTCGTCCTCCACTTTTCCATTAGTGGAGGCAATTGTAGGATATAAAGTTTTCCTCAGTGCACCTGAATTTCAGTGTTGCTATTCAACACCACTCCTTGTTGTATATAACCAAGTGTTGCAATGATACTATGCACACCCATAAGGGAAAGCCTAGTCACGTGTTCATAAACTAGTATATAAGCATGCAGCACCATATGTCACTTGCTGCCTCTTACCCATCTGGTGTTAAAACTCCATGTCTGTCTCACTAAGCAGGCTAAGCTTTGTAATAATAGCCTAGCTCAAATTCATCACAGAATCCCTACCCTAACCCTAAGGGCAAAAACACAATTGTAGTGTTCCTAACGTCACACGTCAACTTCCTACAGGTCTGCGCTTCCATGTTATAAGATGATCGAAAGCGTAATGCTTTAAAGGCAAGCAATGGCTGCAATCACCGTAACACTAATATCTAACGATTATTCGAAATTTGAATACACGGCTCAATTCCATTCCAATCATTCCATTACGTTCTCTGTTGAGTTGGCATTTAGGAATACTTTACATTATGTTTTTAGGCATCATAATTCAGGACTAATTAACCACAAACCTTCGGTAAACAGCTGGACATTTTTAACGAGCTTTAAACAGCGCTTCAAGTCAGATACTTTAAAGACGAATTAAGCATTAACAAATTAACACCTAGAGATTTCATAGAGAAAGCATGCATTAAAATATTAATGTACTAGACAAGCTTGCCTGATTGATTGTCTGAGATTTCAAACTTAACGCTAGACTATATTATTCTTCCAGCTGATGGATTTGTAGCTAAAACTGCAGTTTACAGTGCAGAAAACGAGATTCATTGCACCAGGAATTTATAACCCTTTAAATTCTTGATTGCACTAAGAAAAACCTTTCTTACCATGGCAATGTACGTGAAGAGATCGTTAAAGCACAGTCCCCGAATTCAAGGTTTAGAATTTTTATGGGGAGTCGGGAGGAGGGGGTGGGGGGATGTAATGTGCTAGCAAACCATGATTTTCTCTCGCTTCACTCCTTCAGTAGTATGACATTCCTGTTACTTTGCCTCTCTGTTTTGCTGTCGTTGGGCCACTAGTAATAAAGTTTACACCTTCTTTCCGTCAGCAGGACATATGACAAAAGCAGGAAATGAATGAGTTTGCAACGTTTACATAACGTTTGATCTAATGTTGACAAACTTAGTCACACAGGAAACTAACATGGAGGCAAAGAACTACTTCAATTATTTTCTCTAATTCACTAATTATCACTACCGCATGCTCATCCAGTGTCATCTTGTCGAGGATACATATTCTTGGCATTCTTATACTGACAAATCAGAATCTGCCAAAAATCCGCCCAAAGAAAACAGACTAAATGAATATGCAATTCAGTTATTTACAGCTAAATTAACGCTGACTTTCCCATTCTTCACTTTCTAACCCCCCTCCCCCCACCAAAAAAAAAAAAAAAACCCGTACCAACAACGGCCCTGGCCCGTTTCCTGGACCGTTTTAATATAATATCACAATTTTTTTTCCACTGGTTTTATTTTGCCAGCGATACCTTAATAATAATAATAATACAGGTTTAACCCCGATGGCTGGGAGGACAGAAGGGCAGGTGCCGCTTAAACTGGTCCTGTGTGCCACCTTGTCTGCATTACAAAGCTAACGAATGAAAACACAACGATTATATACTCAGATTCAAGCCTCTTACCTTTACATTCCGATTCAATCTTTATGTCGTATTTAGCCAATATGTCTTCAATAGACGATTGCCAAATGGATTCTTGGTGGTAGATGTTGGCAATTATGTCCCGCACCCAAGCCAAGCTGGGCAAAATGGTGGCGTAACTGAGCTCAGATAAGGCGCTGCAAATGGAAGACTTCCAACGGCCCTTCGATTTGATCTCTTCCTAAAACATAACAGCGAGCAACCCCATTATTTTATATAAAATACAACCTGGCATGTCTCCAGATTAACAGCACAAACCGCGGACACAGGGCAGCAAGGTCAAGTTTGGCTTTTTGTAGGGCTACCAGGTTGTTTTTATCAAAGAGCCACAACAAAGGACACTTCTGTGTTGAACCTGGAATTGGAATTTAAAAAACTTTGTGGTTTAATAAAATTTCTTTAAAACATTATCACATCCCTAACGTCTAAAAAGGCTCGGTCATTCAAAGTGTGTTTTGTGATAAACAGTTTTGAACGGAGTATACACTATTTTTGTTTATGCTTGCGAATCAATTCCAGGATGGCCTGACGGGAAAAAAGTAGTGTAGCTATAGCGTACGGTACACGTAAAAATCAATACCATCTGCTGAATACGATAATAGTGTAGCTGAAATGGTGTTTGCTCTTTTTAACATTCTCGTTGCCTTGCAGTGAGCCAATAAAATGTTGATTGGTTTTATCTGCTTGTAAAGGCTTTGGCCACTGTTTTTTTTTTAATCCTTCTGACGAACACTGTACGTTAAATTACCGCCACAAATAGTAGCAATAACACTATACCACAGCTGTTACGTCACGCTAACTCAACGCCACGCTAAATTTCCGTAGGTTAAATCCCGTTAACCGTGACCGGAAGTGTGCGTCATCGCAAAAAAGTGTGGGTTATCAGGTTAACCAACACTTTTGCCGATAAACCACACTTTTGACACTTCCGGATAACACGACTGGGAACGCACACACCAACAACCAAATACAGCGTGCAAAAAAAAACAATAAAACCATAAAAACGTACAAAACGAATTACTTAAAAGGAATGAAATTGTATCCCTGCAAACTCTCACAGGTCTGGCCCATACCTAAGCTTATTCAGTCCGTGTTAACTCCCCCCTCCCTCCCTCCACAAACTAAAATGGAATGACCTTCAATCATACCGTCACTCTATTACCGTTTTTTTAAACAATTCTCAAACTACAAACGCACAAAATGAATTACATACCTTCCCAGAATGTCCCAGCTTTAGCCATGCTGTCTGCTGTATCGAATTATTCGTTCCAAACACGATAAACGCTTCGATAAACACGAGGAGGTTCCAGCGTAAACCCAGCTTGTATTGCTAACCGACGCTTCTCTTCTGTCTAAGCCCCCCCCCCCTCCCTCCACAAAGTTTGAGCGAAAGGATTCGTCCATCTATCACACACTTCCCCCTCCACAAACTAAAATAGTGTGACCTTCACTCATATCGAGGGTTCTGATGATCAACGTTTTCTTGAAGCAATTTTAACAAAACACAAACACGTTTTAATACGAGTTAGCGTGACGTCCCAACCGAGGTATAAAACATTTGTAGGTTAGAAGTGAGAGATTATCGATTTTTAACCCACGGCTGCGATTATTGTCCCTGCTCTCGTATACAAATGTCTCGGGCTTCGCCCTCGACCTTTGCATACTCGAGCAGGGCCAATAATCGCAGCTGTGGGTTAAAAATCGATAACCTCACGCTTCTAACCAATAACTATTACATATAGTGTCCACAAAAGAATAAAAAAAACACACTAAATGTGGTTTGGGTGGTCAATTGCTAATATGATGACCATTAATTTGACCACCTATAGCAACTTCACTCATCCGCCTTTGATGGTTTTTAAAATCCTATTCAGAAAGTGCGATTGCTGCCATTTGCGCTGAAAACTGACGCCATTTTTAACACATGAAAATAAAAGTAATCAACCTTTCATTGTTTCATTTCAATCCTGTTCAAAAGGTTTTGTTTTGTTTTGTTTTACGAAGCAAAAGATCGAGAGTGGGTAACCGCTTCCTTAATAATAATAAAAAATGGATTATTAATTAATTGATGATGATAATGGATTATTAATTAATGGATTACTAATTAATTCAAAACGGCGTAGATCTCGGTGCCAAAACGTCATTGTGGTGTTGTATACATGTCACACACAATGGCTTTTTCGATAGTGCACATATAACAAGAGGGGAGCAAGGGGAAGCAGGCACCACGGGTACAAATCCTGGGGAAGGAGGGGGGATGCATTATTAATGCGCAGCTAAAAGCTAGAATTGTGCACTAAAACGAAATTTAACCAGCGTTAACAAATCAGGACAACCAGTGTCGTTGTTAGTTCTGTCATTCTTTAAAAAATCATTAAAAATTATGAATTTTGTTGTCTCTGTTTTATGCATCAGTGCAAAGTTACAAAATTCAGGATCTTGACAACGCAACGAAATATCGCTGAAAAAAAAGCGTATAACAAGCCATCGTAAAGTTCACTAACAGCAAAACAGCTAAAACTTCGTACAGAAATAAATAAACTGCCATGGATGACTTGTGATATGTATTACGAACATACGATATTTAATTGATCTGTTTGTACATTGGTTGATCGTATGATGTTAGAGAGGTGAAAGAAAGGTCGACTGCAGTAGAAGCAGGGGTTGACTAGCAAATATGGTGACAATTCACTGCACGGTACATATATACATTCTTTTGGGGGGTAGGAGAGCAATCCAACTAAAGCTGTGCGCACCCGGCCGCAAAATGGGCAACTTAAGGTCCTGACTAGTTGTATTAAACAAAAATTTAATTTTTACGTAGCTGTAGGGTTTTTAATGCAGATTTTTGTTTACTATACGCAGGCCTACCTGCTGTTTATTATTTTTATTTAGTTGTGAAAACAAATGTTAATTTAAATAAAGGATTTTGAATCATCATCCTGTTTTAATGGATTTCACATTAAAATTCGAAGTTAATTAGTTTTTTTTTTTTTTGTATGATTTCTAGTTCCATGATGGGTTTGAGTGCCAATGATATGTATTGAGTTGTCGACATGATTACCTATAGTAGTCATGGTAGCTGAACAGTGGCAGAGATTAGTTTACCTGCTGAAGGAGATTCTCGTAAACCTACCAATCAAGCTATATTCGACACTGTCTCACCTTAGGACGTTGACATTTTAATCCTCGGGTTTTCCCCTTCTCTTATCTAATTCTGAATGCCTGGTAAGATCCACATTTCAGCCCTTTCTTGTACTTTGCATCAGATGACGTTAAGGGTTAAATAAATCAATTTTAAAAAACGATCGGCAGTTTTTTGCCCAGGTTAGTAACTTATTTAGCCTATTATAAGTGTGAGTAATCCACAAGAAATCAATTTTTATATTTTGTTGTGATTTTGCTTCTCACTGAACATCCGTACACGGATTGATTTTCCTGTCGTATATTTGAAGGAAATGAGTTTCTGCTTAAGCTGTCGCTGTATACCTATGACAAATAACGTTGTTAACCTGGCTACTTCACGTCTTCGTTGTAGTGAAGTCATACACAATACGTTATGTACAAATAATTGATTTACACAATACATATTTACAAGAACGATCCAAACATCTCGCAAGTCAAATGCAGAAAGAATAAATTTTACACACAAACATTCATTTTTATCTGAAAACAATTCGTCCCACAAGGAATCTCGTGGGTGTTCCTTTTTAGTCCAAGACCTTTTCAGCAATTACAAATTGTCCTTCAATTATCGACTTGTAACCATTAAACTGGAAAATTGGTTCACTTTCTCTGTTTATCGCACAAGACATCTCTTGAGATGGAAAAACTGTTTCGATTCTACATTTTCATTCCCCCTTCCAGATAAAGTTAACTGATGAAATGTTTCTTGTCTTAAACGGCCTTGACATATACAGGAAAATAAACAACAAAAAAGAGTATATTTTTTCTTTTCAAGGTACAAGTGAAAAAATCTCAAATTATCGCATTTCTTATTTTACACACACACACACACAATCCGGGTTTAATCGCTCCGTTATTATGGGCTATGTCACTCCATCTTGCCAACTACCAGCATAATGGATCACTACAAACAAAAAATCACCAAAGACGTGGCATTCCAACATCACCAGAACACAGTTCAGGCATGATACAAAGTTCTATTTTTTTATCACAAGAAAGCAGCTACTTAACAATTATTTGTTCAATAATTGTGCAAGTAATATTTCTATATTTGGGTATCGCTACTGGACAAATATACATTTCCCCGCCACTAGAAACAAAATCTTAATTATCCCTTTATAAATTTGTACTACCGCCCCCCCCCCCCGCTTAAGCAAAACAGACAAACTTACTGAATTTACCTACATCTCGCAAATTAATCTTAATTAAAGCATCCTTCAGTTCCTCGTTTTCCACGATTTATCAGTAATCGACAACTGCTGACATCATTCATGACAGCCAACTCAAGGGTTTGGTTAGTTCTGATAAAATTCTAGCACAAAATTTACGGCCGCCATTTGATCACAACGAAAGCACCTATTTACATAGGCTGGAATATGATGTATCAATGACTACACTGCATTAGGCGTCCTTTACCTCAGCTGAACTGACTCCCATTTTCGATCAAACACAGTAGTGGCGCCAGCCAATTCCGGATGGGGGGGGGGGGGGGCAATGCTTCCCCGACAGGGGGGCAAAGAAAACGAGCATTTTTTTTTATATTTGTAATACTTTAGCAGGGGCCCGCCGAAACCAGCTAGGGGGTATGGGGGAGCGCTGCAAGCAGGACATATTTTGGGCTTTCCGAGACACGTTTGCACCACATTGTTAAGCAAATGCCGATGTTTTTCGTAAACATTCTTTAGCATGAGAGGTCGTAAAAACCTAATTGTGACCAAAATTCTGTTTTTTTTTATACATTTTATTTACAAATTAAATTAACTGATGAATTAAATTTTTTAAAAATATTATTAAATTAACGTTAACTAACACTGAATAATTTGGGTTTGAAAAATATTTAACAATAGCAAGAACACACAGTTGGCCGTCATTCGTGTTGTGCGTTGGGGTTTTAAAATCGGGCCTTCTCCTTTTAGAAAGAACTGGTAAGACATTGGCATCCCAAACGTGTCTCAAAATTCCTGTCATGGAGTTGACGGTCTAACGCAGCAAATCAATTTTCAGTTTAGCCACTTACTGTACACGATTTTCGCTCAGTTCATTGGTATCACGAATTCAAATGACGAAAACTTTTAACAACTTTTGTTTTGTACATATTTAGTTAACGTTTCTGCATTAACTACGACAGCTCTTAAATATGGAGGTAATGAGGACTACTGAAGCAAAACGTCATACTCTTATTTTGAGCGTTTCCTCCCCAAATTATTACGAATTTTATGTCGTCGTGTAGACTCAGTCTTCCGGCTGTTCCCCGACGACAATCTCGGTTACTCCCCGACAGGGAGGCAAGGCTTCCCCGACGGGGGGGGGGGGGGGGCCCCCCCCCCCCCCCGTGGCGCCACCACTGATCAAACACCCCAAGATATTTGGCAATTACGTTGACGATCAAGTACTATTTTGGAATCCCGGGGCCAGACCATAATTTGGACTGACTTTGCCAAACCATCACTTTCCATAGCTAGCAAAGCTAGTAGTTCTAGTATTTTTTGGCTGAATCTACAAACATGCAAATTTGACATGTCAATTTTAACTTAATCTCTTACCACTTAACTGTAACCTTTTTTGCCTTGACCATAAACTTGGTTTTTAGCCTTAATGTTACAACTTCTCTTCTACAGTTATTTACAGCATTTATCATTATTTTAATACTTACTGGTTTTTTTTCTACTAAACTGATAATTAGTAGGTCGATCTCCCATGCCAATTCTGTGCAAAATTCCTCTTTTAATGTTGCCTTTCCTTGTAAACGTGTAACGATTTTTCATCTGACTCAGTCTTACCTTAGTATTACACATCATTGATAGTCCTAATAATTTAAACTTATGCATCGGTTTCACACCATACCCACCTTTATTCCCCTTACTGTTGATTGCTAATTTCTATGCATCATCTTTTTTGGCTACCAGTTCGTTAAGCCCTTTATAATTGAGATGGCTAGACCACCATTTAAATTATTTCCAGGCTTTTCTCATGTTCCTATGCCGATGGAAGACTGCCAGAGGCTTGGTGGTCTGCAAACCTCATTCCTGTTTTTAAGAAGGGTTCCTCTTTGGACCCTCTTAACTACAGGCCAAAGCTCTGACATGTGTTGCAAGGTCATGGAATCCATGTAAAGGAATATAATGATTCCATTCTTCGAAAGGTACAGTGTTATTAATCAGGACTAATTCGGTTTTCTCCCGTCCAGGTCTTCCACCTATCAATTGCTCGCTGTCCTTGATGTGGGAATTCATCCGACACCATATATTTTGATTTAAAAAAAGCCTTTAAATGGGTTGCACATCAAGAGTTGCTCCTTAAGATGAGTGGTTTGGTGTCACTGGGTACCTAAGTCTTTGATTGCTGCCTTTTTAGCCAACCTCACTCAGAGGGTGATTGTTGAACATTCAGTTTCTTCCTGGGTATAGGTACCATGTGGTGTCCCTCAGGGGTCTGTTTTGGGGCCTCTACTTTTCTTAATTTACATAACGACCTGTAGTTTCTAGCTGGCGATTGTTTTGGGTTTAAGTTCGCGGATGATCTGAAGATTGGAACTGAATTGCTTTCCCCACCATGCTCCCCTGTCCATCCCAGTTCCACCAGTTCCGTCCCAGTTGTGAAATGGTCTCGGACATGGCAACTTCCACTTTCGGCTCTGAAGTGTTGTATGTTTCATGTTGGAAATCATAATACATGTCGTTGGTATTTTCTTGACCAGATACCACTTCCCGCATCTTCTGAAGTGTGTGATCTTGAAATATGGTTTTCTAGCAATCTTAAAGCATCCCTCCATTGCAGGAATGTCTGTGCTTCTGATTATTTTCGATCAGTCATTATGCATCGCTGCTTTATTTCTGGTGATGTTCAAGCTAAGGTATGGGCATTCAAGGTTTTCGTGCGCCCTATTTTTGAATACGCTACCCCGGTCTTGTCACCTTCCTTGATCGGAGACATTGATCTCATCGAGAAAACTGAGTGCAGGTTTACGAAAATCCTGCCAGGAACCTGGAGTATGATGAGCGCCAGAAAAAAATCAGGCCTGGAGCTCCGTAGGGTAAGATTCGACCTCACATTGGTTGTAAGGTTTGGCCGTATCGTTCCATTCGAACACGTAATGACAGTTATTAAATAATTATCTGAAAATATGGGTCATTACCCCGTTCGACAAAGAAGAACTTTTGTGATACATTTGCCAGTTAATCGAGCACCGTATGGAGCAACAACTTTGCCACGAAGACTGGTTTTCCATTCTTTGCAACTTTATAACTGAGTTTTTGGCGCAAAGCTTGCTATTTAAGAACAGAACGTTTACCGCCAGAGACACTCGCAAAAGGTAGCTATAAGCGGCAGAGATGCTCTTTGTCGTCTTGTAGGACAAATTCAAGTTGATCGATGTCACGTTGTAAATAATTCTTGTTGTATATTGCTGAAGGAGACGAAGTAAATTGGATCATTTTGTTTGCACGCGTGAGTCGACCCATTGAATTTATAATGGTGGCAAGAGGTGGAGACTAACCTACGTGCCCTCCAAGTTGAAGACGTATTTTTTTTTCTCCTCCACATTCGAAGTAAGAAGATTTTGGCACCATTGAATTTATAATGGTGGCCAGCGGTGGTAACTAACCACATGCTCTTCAACCCAGAAGTATTTTTTCCAGATCATTAAGTTGAAATGGTATTCGACAAGTCAGGAGTTGTTGAATAACTTCAGGAGGATGGCCAGGAGTACCGAAGCAGGAAGATCTCTCCAGTGAGTGTAGCACTAGTTTGGAGGCAAGAACACGCAAGTTGGAAGGATAAACAGAAGATTGACGGAGAGGATTACTGCAGTTGGGCAAAGAACCGAGGCATCCAGGCACGAGGGCGAGCGATCCGGTAGGAACAGCATAAAGTCAAGTGTCGTGGAAGATTTGGCCGAATCCGGTGTCGAGGAAGAGGCAGATCATAGCCGAAGGTTTTTGCGGCAGCAGAGAATCGTCGTCAAGGCTGGTGTAAAGGCGTCGACTTGGTGTTTGATTGCAACACGGCAACAGGGGTAAGGCAAACTTTTTTTTCACACTCTGGTAATAGGGCGTTACATTGAAAGGGTTGTTTATTCCGGTACAGTTGTGTGTTTGTATTTTTTTTTTTTGGTGTGTTGATGCTTTGATGTACTGTTTGTTACGTAGTGTTTACAGTAGTTAAACATGGATTTATTAGAGGGGAGGACGCTTGCTGAGTTAAAGGCTGTGTGCGGGGAATTGGATTTGGTTGCGCCAAAACGCAAATCTGATATTCTGGGGTTGTTTAAAGATGGGTTGGAGGGTTGCACACTTTTGCGAATTGGTTGAGGCAGTAATTGAGATGGTGGATGAAGAACAAAGGGTTGTAGAAGAACAAAAAGAGAGGGACTTAAGGGAAAAGAAAGAAAAAAAAAAGAGGGAGTTACACGAAAAAGAAAATGCGAAGGAAAGGCAAGAAGAAAGGGAGTTAGAAAGTAGGAAATTGCAGATTAGAGAAGAAGAATTAAAGAGGGAAAGTAAATTAAAGGAACGAACTGTAGCTTTTGAAAGAGAAAAATTGGATAGACATGAGGAACTTAAAAGAGAGAGGTGGGAACGGGAAGATAGATTAACGAGGGAGAAACAGGAGCATGAGCTGCGTGTTAGCGATATTGCTAGGCAGCACGATAATGAAGTGCAGGCAAGAGAAAAATAGTTAAGTGTTAAGGCAGAGTCTGTTCAAATAGAGAAAAAGTATGACATGTCTAAATTGTGCCAGCCTTTTAGGGAGAAGGAGGACAGTGTTTTAACATTCTTGTCGGGATTTAAGAGAATTTGTGAAAGAATGGGGTTCAAAAGGGAGGAATGGCCATTTAGATTGTTGTCGTTATTGACGGGGAAGGCGAGGGAATGTCTGATGAGGCTATCTGATAGCGATTTTGCGCAGTACGACATTTGTGTTAAAGCCCTTAAGGTTAGGTTTAATGTCACGGAACGATGCTTACATCAGCAATTTAGAAATGCTCAAAAAGTCTCATAAGCAGACTTACTTAGACTTTGCTCACAATCTTACCACCCTAGGCACTGAATAGGTTAAGAAATTGGATTGTGGGGATTCGTTTGAAAAGCTGTTTCAGCAGATATTGATAGAGGATTTTTAATACGGGTATGGTTAATCGATAAAGGCAAGCAGGGATCTGTTTTGAACCTGGCTTCTCTTGCTGACGATTATTGTCCTAATCGTCAGGAAGCGGTTTTGAGACAGGGGAGTGGTTCGGACAGGGGAGGTGGTGGACCACAGGGAAGAAATTATTACAGAAGCAATGGTAATAATGGTAATGGAAGGTATCGACCAGGCAATGGGTACCAAGGTAATAGGCAAAATGGTGGTAACGAAATGGGAATTCTCATTCTGGAGAGAATAACCAAAATGGTGGTAATCAAAACAATGGTACACACGGTTCAAATGGTACAGGTGGTAGTAACAATAGTACTACTTCGGCGGGAAACGCTCAGGCTAGGCCGCTAGCAGGGACTAATGGTCATACTGGAGGGAGACTGCCTTTAAAGGCAGACGAACCACGGAAGTGCCATGTTTGTGGCTCGACTTCACACTTGAGGCGGGATTGCCCCAAAAATAATGCTAAAACTCCAGTTGGAAATGTTTGTAGGCAGTTTAGCCATGTACACAGCGGTAAGAAAGTCAGTGTAGAAAAAGGTATTGCAAGAAAGCAGTCAGTTGAAAGTGAGTTTACAAAGCCGTGTAAGATAAATAGGGTGAGTGGCAGCTATTTGTTAGACACGGGGGCATTTATTGACGTAATGTCTAGTAAAAAGGTTGGACCGGAGGCATACACAGGGGAAGGGTTGTGCTGTCATCAGTAATTTGTCAAGGTGTAACGGAACTCCCGTTGGCAAAGGTGGAATTTGAAACTGAGGAGGGCTCAATACTTTAATCTGTGGGTGTCGCCTTACTTTAATGAGAAAGGGTACGACTTTTTACTGAGCCAAAAGTCAAATCAGTTACTGCAGTCAAAAGCGAATCAGGTACACCTTTGGGCATAAACAATGATCGTTTTCGTTATATTGGGGCTTTAAACAATGACATTCAACAATGCCACTCTTTGGCCTCAACAATGGAGAATTTCTTCCACCTTCAGTGACGTTCTTATTTACAACAATGAAAAAGTTTGCATTGTTGTCGGGCTACTTGAACCTCGATACAGTGCAATTATTTTTTATGCCCAAAGGTGTACATGTGCCTTTAAATGCGGTCACGAGGCAAATGACGAATGGCAAAAAAAGGGGTAAGTCGAATGAACAAGCCATTGATAATTTTGTTGACCCAGATGTACTAGATTCTCTTTTTAATTCGACGTGTCACACGTCGAATTAATGCGGTTGCGGCCAAAAAACGGGGGTCCCCGTTTCACGTCAGCAACATCTCCTCAAAATCCAGGCACAATTGTTCAATTCTAATCCGGCGAAATTCAAGTATGTGGGTGGGACAGTTACAGTGTAAAATATTAAAACACTAGGGATTTCACAGATTTTGTAATTAGAAAAAATAAAGTGGTACCCTCCAACGAGGTCTGTCAACGCGAAACCGTCATCCATAGTACACACAGTGTTGTGACGTCAGCGTTACTCGTGTGATTTTCGAAAATGTTAGCTTAAAATTGCAGTGGCGATGTTGAAAAACGACGGCGAAATTGGGGTCGAGGGTCGGTTAGAGGCTAGAGTTTCCGAGAAAAACTTCGGGATCGTTTGGGTTTGGAGGCGAAACTGTGTTTTACTTATGGCAGGCGGCCGGAAGAAATAAACAGGGCTAACTGTTATGAACTACAGGAGAATAATCTAAATATACTTCGTTTTGTGGGAGTACAAGAGAAAAGGATGGAAGAAGTATATCGCAAGGTATGTCGTATGGATGAACAATTTTTAGTGTTAAAAAAACACGATTTGAAAAGCGCAATTCTAGAACGAATAAGTCGGTGCTCAGTAGTAGCAGCGTTGCAGTAAACCCAGCATACAACAAAACCTAAGCAGCAAAGCTTAAACAAAAGCTAGCTACATGAAATTGTGGTTAGTGACATTTTTGTGTGTTATTTTATCGTCGGCTAACACAAAAAAAGAGTAAATAAGTGAATTTAAAGTAATCAGCCTTACGTATCCTCAGTGCAGTACGATCCATCTAATCTCCCCCCCCCCTCCTAATTTAATGCTGGATTTACTGCAAATTAAGGTGTTCGCAGATTTAAAAAGTGTTAAAGCCTGATGAAAAAGAACGAAGAGGACGGGTAGGTGTAAAGCAACGAAACTTTCAGGGTTTTTTTTTTAACAAAAATAATATCGTCAGATGAGAAATCCTTATCTGGCCGGTTCTAACATGATCGCGTGATCGCTCATTAGCCGTATCACAATGGCAAAAGTTAGGAGACGGGTTTTTTTTTTATATGTGATGTGCAATATGTATACGTTTCAGTGCACCACGCATTCAGAATGTATAGTAGTGTCCTGAGTTTATGCTGCCTTTCCAACTGCATACGTCAATCGCACATTAATTTTCTATCCTCTTCCAGTATTTCTGTACCAAACAACACGTCGAATTACTGATGCAGTGTTGGTGCGTCCTTGTTTTTAATTGAGGATAACGAGGCGGCAGAACTGAAAACACTGAAAAGACTGCACTGGTGGAATGTAAGCCCAAGGTCGAATTTAACGAGGAGAAAGCAAAGGTGACAATTCTTGATGAGAAGCCACAAACGTTAGTCAGTAAAGAAACTATTGTGGCCAAACGGGATGTAAACAAAGAAAAAAAAAAGAGGAGAAAAAGGTTGCCAAAAGGAAAAAGCTTGGTTTAATGACAGCTGGATTCGAGGAGTTGTTGGCTGTTGAAACGAGCGAGTTGCAACAACAACAATTACTTGACTCGAGTTTAGAAGGGTCCAGGATCGCGGCTGGATTTAAAGGTACATCCCTGTTTTGGAAAGATAGTGTTAAGAAGGAAATGGGCATCGGAAAATGGTAGAAAGTTGTATGATCAGGTGGTTGTACCACAGGCTTTGACTGGGAAGTTAAGTAAGATGACTCATGCGGATGCTTATTTTGGGCATATGGCAAAGAAAAATACCATATCAAGGCCAGGAGCTATTTTACTGGCCGGGAATGTGCAAGCAAGTAAAGGAGTATGTTAGAAACTGTGAAACATGTCAAAAAAATGATAAGGGTGTAAAGAAAGGTAAACAGGAAATGGTGCTTGTGCCAGTGGTGGAGGAACCTTTTTTTAAGGTAGTAGTTGACTTCGTGGGACCACGCAAAAAGACGTCAAAGGGGAATAAGTATGTTTTGACAGTGTTGGATAAGGCTACGAGGTATCCGGAAGCAGTGGCAGTGAAGGAAGCAAATTCACACACCGTGGTGAATGAGCTGCTTGGGATTTTTTCGAGGGTAGGCTTTCCTGGATTGCTCCAATCCGATCTCGGAAAACAGTTCATATCGGAACTGATGACGTGCTTTCTTGAGAGGTGTGGTATTGATCTAATTAATAGCACTCCGTATCACCCACAATCACAGGCGGTGAAGAGAATGCACCGGACATTAAAGGACATCATCAGAGCCCTGGTGGCTGAGTACCCGGAGGAATGGGATGATGCTCTGGCTCCTGCAATGTTCGCCATTCGCTCAACCCCATGTGAAACGACGAATTTTATGCCAGCAGAATTGGTGTATGGTAGGAATGTAAGGACCCCACTTATATTGTTAAGGGAAAAATGGTTAGGCAAGGAGGTGCATGTAAATCCTACTGTGGTGGACTATGTAGTGGAAAGATTAAATGATTGGGAGAATGTGAAGGAAATAGCAAAGACTGCAACAATGGCAGCCCAACGGCGTAATAAAGTTTATTATGACAAACAGGCGAGATTACGTGAGTATGAGCCTGGTAGTAAGGTATTGTTGTTAAAAATGGATTGTAAGGACAAGTTAGCAGCAATTTAAAAAGGCCCATATGAGGTTGTAGAGAAGGTTAGTGAGGTTAACTGCAGAATAAAAATGGGTAAAAATGGTGACAAAGTGAAAATGTACCACGCTAACTTAATGAAACCGTTTTATGAAGAGGTTACGACCATAAACGAAGTATGTATGCATAAATTAAAAGGACAAGGTGAGGAAAGAGGAAACGGCATGTTATTAGAAACGCATACGTGGGATTCAGGTGGAAAAAAAGGTTATTTTACAGGCAAGGAAGTGATAGAGGTGGCAAAAGTTGGGTCTCTGTCGGACGAACAGATCAATGATTTGATCAGGGTTTTTGACCAAGTTCCGGGCGTGTTCTCTTACGAGCCAGGCGCCACCGATTTGGTTGAATTTGACATTGAAATGGACCGGGAAGTGACGGTACAAAAACAATTGCACCGGTACTCACCCAAGTAGAAGGAATTAATTGAAACGGAAATAAATAGACTGTTGGCATTAGGAGTGATTAGGCCTGGGAAAAGCAGTAATGCTTTGCCGATTTTGATAGTCACTGAAGAGAGAAAACGCCAAGGCTTGTTGCGGATTACAGGGAATTTAACGGAGGAACTAAAGTGCAGAGGTTCCCAATGCCTAATTTGGAAGAGATGGTTGAGTGGGTAGCGGCAGCAAAGGTTATCTCTGTGTTTGACCTAGTCAGGGGTTTTTGGCAGATTCCAAATTCGCCCAGACCATCAAAATGACGGCAATAAACACTCATTTGGGTGTGTTTGAGTATTTAAAGATGAACATGGGACTGGTCAACGCAACGTTCTACTTTCAGCGTTTGATGACGGAAGTATGTAGGGATATTTATGAGTTTGCTAGGCCATTCTTGGACGATGTGCCGCTGATTGCAATTGATTGGCCTGAGCATTTGGAGCATGTTTTGGCATTTTTACGCAAAGTTAAGGATGCTGGTCTTACTATCAATCCGAAGAAATGTCAGCTGGGTATGCAGCATGCTATGTTTTTGGGTCATAAAGTAGGAGGGGGATGTAGGTGGCCGTCGGATGTTAAGATAAGAGCAATTGTTGAGTTACCAATACCCAAAAGTAAGAAAGATATTAAGTCTGTATTAGGACTCATGGGCTATTATTCACATTACGTACGTGACTATGCACAGTTGGTTTTGTCATTTACAGACAGACTAAAAAAGGGGGCGCCAGATAGTTTGGGATGAGGTATGTGATAGGGCTTTCAATATGCTAAAGGAAATACTGGCTTCTCCTCCTGTATTGGCGGCACCAAACCCAGATAAAGTGTACAAAGTACAAACGGATGCATGTGATAGGGGTATTGCTTTGGTTTTATCTCAGGATGGGGATGATGGGAAAGAACATCCTGTATTGTTTCTTTCTACGAAGCTTAACAAACAAGAACTGGGGTGGAGTACGATTGAAAAAGAATGTTTAGCATTTATCTGGGGGATAAAGTAGCTAATGCCGTATTTGGCTATGTCTGAATTCATTTTTCAAACAGACCACAATCCACTGGTTTGGCTCATAACGCAGGGGAACAACAATGGTAGACTGTTACGTTGGTCTTTGTTTTTGCAGGATTTGTCCTTTAGCATTGACCATCGCCGTGGTGTTGACAATGCTAACGCTGATGCACTCAGCAGACTTCCGGTCGAGGGAATAGTGTCTTGGTGTGTGTATAAATATTTTTGTATTTTGGGGGATTTACGAACGCCCTAGTATCGAGTGTGGAAGGGGGGTTTGCCTTGTGTGTGTTTCGTTCTCCGGTGGTGAACTATGTAACTGTTGAGCTGCAACTGGAGGTTGGTTTGTTTGGTGTGGTGTTTGTGTGGTACAGTGGTGTGTTAAGATCGGTTTGAGTTGTGATGGAGCGAAAAGAAAGTCTAATGTAAGCTTTCTTATGGTGTGCGGAAAGTATAAGTGGATGGATTGCTTGTTAAAGAATGAGATCGAGGAGGAAGAGGTGTGTTTTTGGATTTTGGGTGCAACGCAGGTGTTGTCAGTGGGGCGGTTTGGTGTGTTGCGAACGTTTGGTGAAGAGGTGAAGCAGTGCTGTGTTGTGTTGATGGAGTGGTGGTAAGAAGCGGTGGTGTGATGCTGGTGAAATGTAGTGCAAGTAGTGTGTGGAGTGAGGTGCGGATTGGCTGTGTGTGCTCAAGAAAGAAGGTGGTGGTGTTTCCCAACTGTGTGTGTTCTGAAGCCTTCTTTGTGCCATCCTGGTGATTGACATCACTAGGGAAACAGCGGCTAACCGAGATTTGTTTAGCGACAAGTCTCAATCTAGGGTTGGAGGCGTAAGGTTTGGCCGTATCGTTCCATTCGAACACGTAATGACAGTTATTAAATAATTATCTGCAATTATGGGTCATTACCCCGTTCGACAAAGAAGAACTTTTGTGATACATTGTACCAGCTAATCGAACACCGTATGGAGCAACAACTTTGCCACGAAGACTGCTGTTCCATTCTTTACAACTTTATAACTAAGTTTTTAGCGGGAAGCTTGCTATTTAAGAACAGAACGTTTACCGCCAGAGACACTCGCAAAAGGTAGCTACAAGCGGCAGAGATGCTCTTTGTCGTCTTGTAGGACAAATTCAAGTTGATCGATGTCACGTTGTAAATAATTCTTGTTGTATATATTGCTGAAGGAGACGAAGTAAATTGGATCATTTTGTTTGCAAGCGTGAGTCGACCCATTGAATTTATATGGTATACAAGATCCTTCGGGGCCTTATCAAGGTTACCTTCCTTTTTATGATCCTGCACCCCATTTGATGCGGACCCGTGGACTTGAATGGAAACTGACTTTCCCCATTACACAGTTACACTGTCGTCGGAACCTTTTCTCTGTCCGGGTGGTCCCAATCTGGAACTGCCTTAGCAAGGAGACTGTTGGTTCTGCTACCCTATCCGGATTTCGCCGACTTCTCCGGACGGAGCACATTGACATATTTTTGAAGTGCCCAGTATAGCCGCTCCAGTGGTAAATCTTTGTCAGACTTCATACAGGAACAGTGTTAGTGAGTCCACTACCCTTCTGTCATCCTTCCACGTCGTGGTAAATATTATATTATAAAAGCTTGGAGGAGAAAAAGCCACAGCAAAATACGGCACGAAAAAAAAAAACTTGGGTGGAAAAAGCCGAAGAAAGCAGTTGTTTTGTTGTTTTAGTCATTCGTGTAGTTACTATTATTACATGTTGGGTTAGGCTAGGTCAAGGGCTCTGTCTCGAATTTAACTAGGCAAGCTTTAAAGTTTTAATAGGAAACGACTTTTCTAACTTAGTTTTGAAGTGCATGTTGATAGGTTAGGCCTTCGCCAGAATTTTACCAGGAAACCATTTTCCTAAAAAAAATGTTTTGCATTTTCCTTTTATTCTTCGGCCTTTTTATGCCAACTTTTACAGTCCTACATTCCTTCACTACAACACCCCCCTCCCCCGCCCACTCACACATGAATCCTACGGAGGGGAGGGCATCCGAGGAATAAAAATCCATGGTAAAAAATGAATAAACACTCATAATATTCAGACCTAGCCCACCCCGCCCCCCTTCCTTAACAAAATTCTAGATCCGCCCCTGCAGACCGGACCAATGAGAGTAAAAGGGAACCGAAAAGAAACAGACAAATTTAACTGAACAAAGAACGGTTTCGCGGCTTACAAAATAAGCATAGAGGTCGTATCGCTACAGAACTCACAGTTGTAAAGGCACACAAATAAAAACGTTTCGTTCACTCAAACGATACGAACTATAATTTGAGCGCCAATTCAAGGGAACAATCCAAAATAAAACAAACCACCAAAATAAATCGATAAAACAAACACCCTTAACAAGAAAGAATCTACATATTTCATGCATTACAAATGCACACACAAAACACACACATAGCCATTCAAACGAAACAGAGTTAAAATGTAAACCAACACAGACAAACATAATGACCAAATAACAAAACGCCTGTACAAAGCACAAATTCAACACACACACACTAACAGGCAAGGCCCAATTCAAACCAATTTGCGTTCATCCTGGAGTTCAAATTATTGTTCGTTGGGTTCAAATGACCTCTTATCCGTTTTTATTAAAGTACTTTCACAGCTGTAAGCTCTATCATACAAAAACCCCATAAGGGTAAAGGGACCCTTCAGGTTTTCGCCATAGAATAAGTAGTGATATCAGAGGCAAAATGGTTTCCACCCAGTTTTCCGTCCCATCCCTGATCACTCAAGCTTAATTGACAATCACCGAGGTTTCAGTTAAGATTGAGTGATCAAGGTTGGAACGGAAAACTTGGTGGCAGCCATTTTGGCTCTGATATCACTACTTTCTATAGTAAAAACTTGATGGGTCCCTTTAAACTTATGGGGATTTTGTATGATATCATCCCTTTTGGTTTTATGGTTTAGCTTTAGTGGTGTAAGTATTGATTGTGAGCTTCTTATGAAAATATAAATGTAAATCGCTTCTTGAACAGCTTAAAGAAAATTGTCACTTTGGTGTAATTATTGCTCACTGACATATTTACAATGAAGTGCCCGTTGTATTAAATTTGAACGTAAAACAGAAACATGTCGCACGATAAGTTAGTATAGTTAAAGCCTATTTAGATTATAATTTTTCTGTTTTTTTTTTAATTCAAGGAGCGGTAACCCTTCACGGATATTTTCCCTCATAGACAGTTTACTAGACCATGAGATAGATTAAAGACGAAAAGCCAAAGGCTGAACAAGAGTTAAATAAACCTATTTACGTTGCATTTTGGGCGTATGTATCAAGCTGCCTGAGCGGGGAATCGAACCCACTACTTTTGAAACCGAAGGTGAAGGTCCTACCACTGAGCCACGCTGACACGGCCAAAAGAAAACGTCCATCGGCAGCATTTAACACGTGCATATATACATATAAGCAAACACTTTCGATTCATTTTACTTGGGAGTGTGGCGCGGCAAATAAGCATCTCTCCAGTGGAAGTGTATGTTTATATGTTTATATTCACGTGTTAAATGCTGAAGCTAAATCGACTCTACGTCAGGTGTTGACATTTTGTAGGCTAACTAGGAGATTTGGCTGACTACTGCTTCTGTGTGTAGATGGTGTGCTTTGTGTTGATTAGGGTTAGGTTAGGTTATTGAGCAAATGATGTACGGTCTATAGGCTCACGCAGTAAATAAATTCAAATTCAACTGTTATTATTATTTGGACGACCAACTGTTATTACTATAATTAACGATCAACTGTTATTCTTATTATGGACGATCAACTGTTATTATTATCACGAACGATCAATTGTTATTATTATTATTGGAAGTCCAGGTGCGGTGATTGCAACTGCAGTTCAAGTATTGAAACAAACAAAAAATAACCAACTGAATGATGAGGTGAAGAAAGGTAATATGATAGCTAGCACGCAGATGCTCTGCGCTAGTCAATATTACTACAATATCAAAAAGGTACGTACTTCACATTTCTCAAGCATTTCGTGCATGCTTCTCCTGGCCATGTTCTCCTCTTGGGAAGAGAGTTTCTGTTGTCTAATGGCTCCTTTGAGCTCGGCGATCTTCCTCGACATTTCGTTCCTTTCCGTCGCCAGCTGTTCGATGGCGGCCACCACGGCTCGCGTCGACACCGGACCTGCCGGAGGAACCATCCCCGGGATGGCGAACGTCGTCTGGATCACCTGGCTCCGGAAGTTCTCCAACTAAAAGTATGAAAAATAGCCTCATCGAAATTTGCCTTTATGAAAGACCATACTTACACATCAGATAACGTATTAGAAAACAAAAACGAGCTCGTTTGATGTTTAAGGTAAGTTTTGAGTGATCCGAAGTCAAACAGCAAAGTAACACAAATAAACTTTCCCGTAAGGTTACACATACTGCACTGTTCTGTACTGTTTAGTCCACGTGAAACCTTACTGCTGTATTCACATGTTTTTACAGTGTTTACTTTAGAATACGGTATGTCTGATTGGTTCATTCTACTTGGCTAAAGGACATCGCTGAAAAATCGTAAAAACCATACTTTTAGTGTGCTTAGTACAGACCTACATATTAACTAATTCAGGGTTCGTGCGACTCATTGAAATCCTGGAAATATCATTGAAAATAAAAATGAAATACCAGTCCTGAAATCTTGAATATGAATCTTAAAAACTGGTGTATGTATCAATACGATGAACGGAAAGGAGACGACCAGACTATAATAATGATGAGAAATTCAGCCCCGAAAGTAGGGGAGTGTGTAGCCTATATTATGCACTATATTATTCTTACAACAATTTTGAAAGTTGGGATATGGTTTTGATTTTATTTACGTGTCTAACGGTTGAATACAGCAATAAGGTTTCACTTGGACTAAACAGTACAGGAACAGTGCAGTATGTGAAACTTTACAGGAAAGTTTATTTGTGTTACTTTGCTGTTTTGACTTCGGATCAGTTAAACCTTACCTTAAACAACAAACGAGCTCGTTTTTGTTTTAACATACCAAGCTGGTTGTCTGCACTCGTTACAAATGCACTGAATTTCGCTCGCTTCGCTCGCTCATTCAGTGCAAGTCTTTCTATTGGAAGTTGGTTTGTCCAAGCTATCTATCAGCGGCTTTGTCCGTATTTGTAGTATAGGACGGCAAGCCAAATACGCAACTGACACCTTTAGCTGTAACACGGGAGAATGAAGTGAAATCATATTAATAAACAAAAACGGAACGTTAATGTTTAGAATAAGGGTCTAAAAGTCAAAACCTAGAAGGAACACGGACAAGCTTTGACAGTAAGGATCTAGGTGTAAAATTTTGTAAGAGGCTGGTAAGCATTAGACCCTTACTACCGGGTGGTTAGCTTAGTTCTACTCTATTCGGACAGAATGTGTATGAACGGTTGTAGCAGGTTTCTTTGTTCTTAGAATATTGTTATGGAACTTTAAGAACACAATTTTCTTGTGAAGTTTGGCATTTTGTCTTTTGATGCTTTAGAATTTTTTATTATATTTCGTAGATTACGGTAGAGGATAACCAGTAATGCTCTCTGCTGCGAATACCCTGCCATGTTACTAAATGGACAAATAATTTTCAACATAAAGCAAAGCAGCAAACGTATACCAACCATTGGATCATCACATGGGTCATTGTAGGATTATTTCCAGTTTTTCGTCAAAATGTATTTATTTATGACCACCGGGTAGTAAGGGTCTAATGCTTACCAGCCTCTTACAAAATTTTACACCTATATCCTTACTGTCAGAGCTTGTCCGTGTTCCTTCTAGGTTTTGACGTTTAGACCCTTACTCTAAACATTTAACGTTCCGTTTTTGTTTATTAATTCGTGTTACTTTTAGAATTCAGCTAAACTGTAAAACAGTGCAGTTGACGGTACAAATTGAAAGTTTAACACAGAGGCCCTAGGCTGACTCTTCTGGCGTTTGCTGACGAGCATTGTTGCTTAAAAACAATGTTTAAAACAATGTAAAACAATAAAACGAATCGTTCAGGTTATTGTATTGTACGTTATTGTATGTTTGACTGTAATATTACTTTAGGGCGGGCGCATGGCTCCGGGCCAGGGCCCCAATAAAGCGTTATTAACTCCCCCCATAACTCCGGAACGAGACGACCAATTGAAATTTTTACTTCTATAAAGGGCACATCTCCGGAAGTTGATTTTTCAAATGAGCCGAGTACCAGCTTTCTACGACAAATGGTTTAGTTTGAAGAGACCATTGTATAAACGTGTCCCATAAAGTTCACCACCACCACCGTATAAGACAAAAATGAAACTCACGATTCCAGCTGAAGTCCTGATCTCCAATCTGGCAAATCGGAAATTAATAAAAGTTGGTACACGCGTGGAACAAGTCTCACAAGGCTTACATTCCAAATTTCAGTAGAAAATGTTGAACGACGGCGGAGAAATTAAGCTTCCAAATTTCAGCTTTAACATGGGAGACCGAGGTCAAACCTTACAGTAAAGGCTACCGCCTTTACCAATAGTGTCCTATTGCAGCCACTGAAGTCTCTGTGCAAATGAAATTAGTTTACGAGCCTACAGAAGAAGAATTGTTCCGAATTGCTGCAAGTTGTTTATAACACAACTTTGCATTGGTAATGAGACGTGATGGCATGATGGCTTTGTTAAAGTCCACAATTGTTTTATGAAAGAAATGTGGATAATTGGTGTTAAGTTGGAAAGTTGTAGGGAAACACCAAGCACAACCCCGAAAATAAAAGGAAATAAAAATCTGTAAATGAAAGCGAATGTTTAAAGGACAAAATAAAACTGAAATATTAGTTAACTGCAACTCATACGTCTCAAGCAGTGAAGAAACTCACTGCCAGTTTATGTGCATCATTTGGTGCTTGCAGTTATTCCACTGTCCCGTTATAAATCAGATGACTAGAACTTTTGCACCCCCTCGTGTCATGACACAATTCTTTAAACGAAGGTTTGTCATCATTCAAGATTGGTACTTAGTATCCTCCTGGACAATACTTTTACATAGGTTTTCTTATGGTCGTTAACCTAGTGGTTGAGTTTTTTCTTTAATTTTGTTTTTCGCAAATCAAAGAAATGGTGCTATTAAAAAGACTTCTATTTTTCTACTTTTAACACTCCGGCTTATACGTTTTAGTAAGTACAATCGGTGTTAATGTCACGAATATGCAATCTTTTATTTTGTTTATTTTTCTGTAGTTTAATATCACAACAGCATCAGTTTTTATCGCTAAATTTTGTCAACCACGAGTTGCATTCCAAGGCTGAAAAAATACCGAGTGATTGTGCAATTTGCTAGAACTACTAGAAGGAGTTCTGTCATTCTTCCATTACTAGGCGGACACCAAGAAGACAAAGGCAGTCGATTCGAACGTCAAAACATCACGGAATTGCCTGATGATTGCCGTTTAGTGGTTCCTGATTGGTTAATTGCCATTAGAAAATTATGAGGTGTATTCTCGGCTATAATGCCCCTAGTGCTTCTATGAAATCGATAATTTGTGTGTTTCCAACATGCATACCAATGATCGAGGAAAATTAGCTGGAAGGAGTTGAGTGATAAAACATACAAATTATACATTTCATAGAAGTAGGAGTGGTATTCGGTGTAAGAAGTTTGGTTTCTTTCCACAAAATGATTAGACGCGACATGAAATTTCGTTTACGAAGTATTAATAGTCAGTTTAACATAAAATACTAGTCCCATCTGAGTACTAGTCCCATCGATGTTCATAATGTTTTCGATGTTTTCGATATTTACAGTGTTTACAATTTACGGTTTTTTCCTCCATTTGTTGTAGCAATACTAAGCCCTATCGCAGTTTGTCTTCGCATCTGTAATTTCGTTTGCTTCAGCGTTGGTATTTCGCATTGCGTAGTCTACCCTATTTTATGCTGCTGATTCATCAAGTTAAACGTAAGGCTACGAATCCTAACGAGAAGCATTTCCTGATTCCGTAAAAGTCCGACGATTGGCGAAGGTGATGTACTTTCTGTAATATGGGCACAACCCGATGCAAGCAAATATCTTGCTCTAAGTGAAACATATTGTCAAGATCTATGGTTTGTTTTTCGGTGAACAATCAGTGACAAGTAAAGCTTTGATCTGTATAATTACTGACGCAGAAAGGTCCAGTTTGATCTTTTCAGTGTAAGTAGAGTTTGGTTAGTTCATTTTGTGGAAACAAAACAACAATTCTCAAAGTAATATAAGTAACATATTAATTTTACAACCAACTGATAAACAAACCAAAAAAAATGACCTTGACATATTTCATGAAACTCTACTAGTGGTAGGAGCATGGCTACCACTAGATACTAATCAATTAACATTCGAACTTATTCCTACTTTGGCGAAAACTTGGTAAAAGAACTATCACGACTTTAAAAATATCACGACTTTAAGCGGCTAAAAAGCTTGGCTGAATAAAAAATTATGACCAAATAAACGCTCGTCGTAGTAGCCGGAGACTGTAGCGAAAGCCACTGCGCAGCAGTAGACGTAAAAAAAATTCATGTATCATTACAATTTCGGTGTTTATTTTCCTATAGTCTTTATTTTGTTTAGGTTGTCTAGAGGTTTTCGGACGGTGTATCTCCAGTGGCGGATCTGGGATTTCCTGAAGGTGGGATGAAGGCAGGTGCTATTCCATACAGTCCAGTACCTGTTAGAGGGTCTAGTGGAGGCATGTAAGCCTTTTGAGCCTTATCAGTGCCTTTTCTGGCTTCTGGAGTGCAAGCTTTAGACCAGTTTAGGCTTAAACAACCGTTGTTGTAAGTGGTTCATTTAGCATAACCCTTGCCCCCCCCCGACCCCCAAAGAATTTTTTAGGGACTTGAACTCATATTTTACACGATCGTACATTTTAGACGATTGCTTTTGCACGCTTTTTTACCCACACTGTATTTCAGAGTAACGAGTTGGCAGTGACAAAAGTCTAATAAGTTTATTTTACGACTGTAAGCCGACTCCACTCAAAAACATCTAATTATTGTCTAAAACACAATGCTCTTTCATTTGCAACAGATTTAAGAGTTTGTCATCTAATTCATTACTTTATTTCATTACATTTGGAGAAATTAGAAGGTAGTCAGGTTTTGTAGTCGGCTAATTAATTTCAGAAGCATGTACTCTACATCCCTGATAGAAATTGATGACGTCTGCCACCATCTAGAAGTACGTAAAGTCGTTCAAAATTGACGTGGCAAGAATTTTTAACAAATTCTACAGCTTTTTCAGATGCAATTTCGCGATATATTTTAGTAAGATGCTTCATTATCGTGTCCAAATAACCGATCGTAACCGTTGTAGTAACTAAACAACCTAAAGCTTTTCCATTTCTTCCCTTCTTATCAGGGGTGTAACGGGTGGGCAGTAGGCCCGGGAAATGGTTTACGCAGGCCCCTCTCTAGTGGCATTTCGTAGAAAAAATTAAAAAATTGAAATCGGCCCCCGACAGGCCCTCGGAGCATAGGACCAAAGAGAAACCTCACTTTTTCTCGTATAGCCAGTATGCGCCTGCTCCTTATCACCAGTAAAAGCTCAAACACGGCAAAGTAATCCAATCACTGTTTGGTTGTATCAATTCGTTATTATTTTTCCTAAATGTTCTTAAAATACCGTTAGTCCTCTACCTCGTTCACTGGCTTTATTTCCTTTATATACCAATTTTTTTCTTTTTGTTCGTCACACATGTGTATAATTTAAATGAATGTACTGAATGTGTTCCAGGCTTGGTTAATCTCTTCACAGGGTTTTATTTAAAAAAAATAATTGCTACACATTAGCTTAAACCAACTCAAACTTTCATATCCATTGCGTTTGAATCATCCCACCCAAGAATGTTCTTTAAGGTGGAATTCGCATATTTGTCAACAATGCACAAGAAAGCAAGACGTGCAAGTCGAATTGGACAGGATTCGGGTAAAATATACTCTCGACGGTTATCCAATTTGTGGTGTCTCACCTCGTCCCTGGCTGGGGCCACCAGCCAGACCCAATTCGTTGCATGCTTGTCGTCAGCTGACACGTAGGTCAGCTGATCTGTTGTTAATAAAACTGATGGCAACTGTCAAGCCAAGGTCAGTCATACAGTATTCCTTGCCTAGAGTCCATCTTTCCTTCGTAGTATGTAAGGCTTAATCGGAATCCACTTAATAAAGGCGACGAGAGTGGGATCAGGAAATGAAGCAAGCATACAACCGACAAATGAAGATAAGTAAACCAACATTTTTTTTTAAAGGTAAATCAAAATTGTGAAAAAAAAACGGACTTATCTTAAACACATGTTCTTTTCTCACTTCATCAGTAGTTTTCTGGGGCAGCAGGATAGACTGGTGATAGTCCGGGAAAGGCGTGGATGCAGCGTGTGTCGGCAAAAGTCTCAGTATTTATTTGGGAAGCCATCGTTGTACACGGGAATGAAAGTGGGCGTGGTGCGAGGGAATCTAGTCGGCGACGCGACCCATAACGCACAGCTGTGTTCAAGGTCAAACGAAGCAAAGTCGAACGAAGCAAAACACTCGTAACGTAAATTCAGTGGTGAGTAGATTAAGAAAAAAATTTACTTAAAAAATTACCGGGAAAATCCATGTTAGTGAAAGCATTCTGGTTTGTACTAGTGAATTTTATTTTGTGCAACATGTCCACATTTATGCAATTTGAAGCCTATAATAGTAAAGATGATTGGTCTCAATATATTGAAAGATTAAATAACTATTTTACGGCGCATGATGTAGACGATACAAAATATGTACCGATGCTTTTGTCCTTGTTGAGCGCCACTCATTATAAATTAATTAAGAGTTTATGTAGTCCAGCACTCCCTAGCACTAAGACGTATGTGGATTTATGTAAGCTAATGAAAGATAGCCTTGACCCGACTCCCAATAAGATTGTGAAGCGCTATTGGTTTTGGAAACAGGATCAAGGAAAGTCCGAAAGTATTCAAGAATATATTTCTGAATTAAAAAATTTGTCGGAGCATTGTAATTTTGGCACATATTTAAATGATATGTTAAGAGATAAATTCACTGTTGGCATTCAAGATAAGGCAACAATACGTAAGCTCTTGGGGGAAACAGATTTAACTTGGGCAAAGGCCAAAGAGTTTGCTATATGCATGGAAGCTGCGCAGAGAAGTGTTTCAGAAATGGGTAAGGAGAAGGTGTACAAAATGAAATTTAAAGAAAAATTTCAGTCTGATCGTAAAAATAAAACGGCTCAAATTCCAAGCAAAAATGTAAAATGTACATGCTGTGGTAAGAAAAATCATGAAAAATTTCAATGTCGTTTTAAAGACAAGTTATGTTTCACCTGTGGCTTAAAGGGGCATCTCTCCTCGATTTGTAAGGGGGGAGGGGGGCCGAGGAGGCCTAGAAAAGCAAATTTTGTGAAAGGTAGGCTAATCACAAGTGATTTAGAATCTGATACTGGATCAGAGAATCACTCTCAGGTGCATACAATTGTAACCATAGGTGCAGTCCGAAAGGGGGCGTGGCAAACTTGGGTTAAAGTAAACAATGAAGATTTATTGTTCAATGTTGATTCGGGTACTGAATGGAGTATCATTCCCGAGAAATGGTTTACAAAGCACTTGAAAGGAGTTAAATTAAAGAAAACAAACATTGTTTTGCAAGTTTATTCCAAGCACGATTTTAAGCCCTGTGGTATAGTGTGCTTTGCAGGTAAGACTTTAAATTTAGAAGCAATTGTCAGTCCTATAAATAATGTGCCATTTTTTGGCCAGGACTGGATAGAGGCTTTTGGAATGGACTGGAGACAGTTTAAAGTGAACCAGTGTAAGACAACTCAAAGTGTTAATGCACTGGAACAAGGTAATGTAAAAGCAATGTCTGAGGATGGAGACCTTGTAAAAAGGTTTCCAGAATTGTTTAAACCAGGTTTAGGAAAACTTAACAGTTTAAGGCACATGTTATTTTGAAGCCCAACTGTGTACCTAAATACTGTAAACAAAACCCGTTCCCCTAGCTTTAAGAGATACGGTTGTGAAGGAGCTTTGTAGGCTAGAGGAAGCAGGCATAATTTCACCCATTGAAGAAAGTCAGTGGGCAAGTCCTACAGTGTTGGTCTTTAAGCCAAATGGAGATTTAAGAATTGTAGGTGACAACTCTGGGACTGTTAACCCAGAGGTAGTAACAGAATTATATCCTGTCCCAGGGGGGAAGACGTTTTCTCAAATTTAGCAGGATGTGACAAATTCTCAAAGTTAGATTTGACAGATGCATTTTCACAAATTGAATTGGACTATATTAGCAATTTCTACGATAAAAGGGTTGAATGTTTGGAATTGGCTTCCATTAGGATTTTCAGGCAGTCCAGGTATCTTCCAAAAGAGAATGGAAACAATATTACGGGACTGTGATAAAACCACACCTTTTGTTGATGATGTGTTGATTGCTGGGAAAAATGGGAACCACCATGCCAATTTGACTGTTGTACTTGGTAAGCTGCAGGATAGTGGTGTTCGGTTAAGGCGAAGCTAGTGTATTATTGGCAGCAGTGAGGTAAATTATCTAGGATTTAAGATCATTAGCAAGGGTCTTATGAACCTTCCCGATACATTAGAGGCAATTCAAGAATGCCCGAGTCCTTGTAATCAGCAGCAATTGCATTCATTTTTGGGTTTTGTAAATCACTATTCAAAATTTGTGCTCAAAATGGCTTCATTCGTTTATCCACTTAACAACCTGTTGAAAATGGACACACCTTGGTTGTGGAGCGATTTTTGTGAGAAAGCTTTTCAAAAATTAAAGTTTGTTTTTTTGAACAGCGGAATGCTTGCTCATTACAATGACAAGTTACCACTGAAGCTGAGGTGCGATGGATCGCCCTATGGGGTGGGATCAGAACTTTTGCACGTTTTTCCGAATGGGGAAGAATGGCCGATCGCTTTTGCCTCTCGAACCTTAACTTCAGCGGAGTGGGGCTATGCTCAAATAGATCGGGAAGCTCTAAGCATTATTTTTGGTGTGAAAAGGTTTCACTAGTAAGTGTATGGCCGAAAATTCACTCTTTGTACCGACAACCAAGCGTTAACTTGGATTTTTAACCCAGGTAAGGCTATTCCTGTAATGGCTGCGGCCCGTATACAAAGATGGGCATTGTTCTTAAATGGCTATGTTTATGATATAGAACATATCAAAGGTTCTGAAAATGTAACAGCAGATGCTTTGTCAAGGTTGCCTTTAAGTAACAGCAAGCAGACGAAAATTGAGAAAGATACTGTTAGCGTTTGAAGCAAATTGATAATATTCCTGTTTAGCCTTTACAGCTAGAGAATTGTAATAAGCGGGACCCTATTCTTTCCAAAGTGTTGTTGCATACCAGGTTGGGTTGGCCGGAAAAAGACAAGGTTGACTTGGAATTAAAGCCATTTGTAAGTAGGCAGAATAAATTAAGTGTAGAGCAAAATTGTTTATTTTGGGGGAGCCGAGCTGTAATTCCTAAGGTTTTAAGAACACAAATTCTTAAGGAACTCCATCTTGGACATAGCGGAATAGTCCGTATGAAAGCTTTGGCTCGTTCTCATGTTTGGTGGCCTAAGCTAGACAACGAACTAGAACTTTTGGTAAAATCATGCGACAGTTGCCAACAAGACCGAGAAGAGAATAAACAAGCTCTTAGTCCTTGTGGCCTTGGCCTCATGCATGTTGGGACAGGTTGCACGCAGATTTTTGTGAAATTAAGGGAAGAATTTTCTAAATGGCCAGAAATCTTATATATGAATTCTACTATTTCCGAAAGTACTATTAAGGTGTTGTGAAACTTATTCGTTAGCGAGGGGCTACCCCTGGTTTTCGTTATGGACAATGGCCCGCAGTGGACTAGTGACAGTTTTGCAACATTTATGAAAGATAATGGTATCGAACACATAACTGGAGCTCCTTATAATCCGTCCACGAATGGCTTAGCTGAAAATCTAGTGCGTAACTTTAAGCGTTCTGTAAAACCTGAATTGAGTTCAGGTGCTTCGTACGAGCAAGCGCTGGCTAGATTCCTACTTGCGTATCGCGTCACGCCATATACAACGACGGGAGAGAAGCCATGCGTTTTTCTGAAGGAGACAGTCTTACGAACAGCTTTGGACTTGTTAAAACCAAATTTGCGAAAGACTTGAAAAGCGGCAGTTTTCTCAAATTAACCATACGTACATAAACCAAAAAAACCAAAGTTTCTACCTGGAAATGTTGTCTGGGCTAGAGACTTCAGACCACGTGCTCGGCATAACTGGCTAAAATGTACTGTCGTCGTCACGGGATTTACAGGGTCGCGCCTTGCGATTCTCCCTGTGAACAGTGGCACCGCCACTTCTCACAGTTGAAGTTAGCCACTCCAACGCTAATACCAGCTGAGAATGCGCAGAGTTCACTTGAATCGAGCTTGTGGTCTGTGCACACGCTCAGCATTCCGTTCCTTTTGAGTCAAATAACAGTGCTTTTTCACACGATTCAAGGTTTCCTTCGAGAAGAAGTTTGGGAATGAGTTTTCTTCCAAAGATGCCAGTAATGCCAGGAGTTCAAGGGTTTGGACATCAATCCACACCTACCAAGCAGCAAGGTGCCAGGTCTCCACCTGGTTCCAATAGGAAACATCAATCACCTGTGATGGGTGCTACTCCACCTGTCATGGGTGCTGCATGTTCACCTCCTGTAGTGGGAGGCTCATGTTGTTCTCCTCCTGTAGTGGGCGGCACATCATGTTTTCCTCCTGTCGTGGGAGGCTCACCATGTTCTCTCCTGTAGTGGGAGTCCCAACTCGCTGCTACAAGAGAAGACAGCCATCTGGTTCTCCACCTGCAGTGGAACCAGCAGTAAAGCCTACGCGGTCCAAAAGAATAAGGAAAGTCCGACAGAGGCTGGACCTGTGAGACTGCAAACATCTTTTCAGTTTTCTTTAGATTTTTTTTCTTGTAACGTTTTGAAACGAAGTTTTTCTGAAAAGAAGCTTATTGTAAATAAGACGTATTTATTTTTGTTGCATGTTAAAAAGAAAAAAAAAATATTTTGTATTGTTACTAAAAAGATTTTACTGTATCTGGAAAAAGGGATCTTGCCGTGTGGGAAGTTGTAAAGCACGGTAAGAACTTTTTTTTAGGGGGGCGTGGGAGACTGTGGTGTCTCACCTCGCCCCTGGCTGGCGCCACCAGCCAGACCCAATTCGTCGCATGCTTGTCGTCAGCTGACACGTTGGTCAGTCATACAGTATTCCTTGCCTAGAGTCCATCTTTCCTTCGTAGTATGTAAGGCTTAATCGGAATCCACTTCACAATTAGTGTCATACAAAATCTTGTCAACGAACGCAAGCAAACCCAAACAAAACAAGCGGCTACAGCGACTGCCTAGTTACACCGGTCTTCTGTTCAGTTCCTCCACTTCCAATGTTGAGGTGCACACGTTTATCATGCACTAGCAGCTAACGGAGATATGGATTGTATAGTAAGCCTATTCATTATTGCAACACGGTGCGCCTACAGGCACACAGTTACAGTGTTACAACATAACGTGCAATGTAGCCTATATAGATCATTGGTAGTAGGGAAGTGATGAGAGAGAAGCTGTTGATGAAGCTAACAGCGACTCGTAGCAACTTGACGTTGCCATGGTAACATGATTTTAGGCCTAATTTTCATTTTCAGGCCTAATATTAAAAATGCAGTTTTAATTTCGTAAGTAGCAGATATAGGCCTAATGGAGAATTTGGTTCGACGGTAAGTCTGTATATTCACTCTTGCAACAATGCGACGAGACTATTTTAAGTGAAGCGAAAATCCATTTGTTTTTATTGAGTGTTACCTTAGGATTTTAAATTGACGATCAAATGTTATTTTTAATTTAGTTACGTCGAAGATTTCTATTAGGTATAAGGAAGTAATGATGTTTTAATTTGCTATGTTATTTAACTAACTTCTCACACTAAATCTAACGTTGTAAACAATGGTCGTCAATATCTGGTACCGTTGTGAAGTTGAAA
Source organism: Lithobius niger (assembly GCA_023313725.1). NCBI lineage: Eukaryota > Metazoa > Arthropoda > Chilopoda > Lithobiomorpha > Lithobiidae > Lithobius > Lithobius niger. Next base: position 16,067 of record JAHWFP010002240.1, on the reverse strand, counting down.
AAAGCGACGGACGGACGGACGGACAAAGTCGTTGCAATAGTCTTCTCAGCCGGTACGGCTGTACAGAAGACTAAAACTACTAAACATTTAGACTTCCATTCCGTTCTTGCCTAGCCTATTGAGGCAATCAGGTGATTACTGGCCAGGTGCATTATCAGAGTGGATTCAAGCCCGACACTGAGTATTACGCACATTATTCGCCACGGGATTCCAATTCTGCGGTGAGAAACTTTGCAGTTAATGACTTCAGCAATCAGGGTACACAGATGCCCACCTGTTTAACTTTGGCAGACGCCATCTTAGTCCGGTTTTCGACGTTTGCAGAGACTTTATCAAGTGTTAAAGAGCAGTTGTTGCCCCTACATCTACCTTGGTCAGTGCCTCTGGCATTTAGAACGAAGAAAGTTGGACCAAAAATAACTCAGCTTATGCAATGGCGAAGCACACTTCCGGTTCTCAACATCATTTTGAATCAGTCAAAAAATTCTCAACATCATTTTCTGAATCAGTCAAAAAAATTCTAGTCGAATGAGAATCATACATAATTGCAGGACACAAAACATTGTAAACAATTTTTTCATGCTTTATCAGTCAGTCACGGGTAGGAACGACGTCACATCGTGTCATTTAACAAGACTAAAAGCTGTGTTCTTGTAGGTGTCCTCCTGTCATATCGAAAACTCGTCAAATAGAAATGATCGAACATCCCATAGGATGGCAATACCACCAGATAGAAAATGCGTACTTCTGGTTAATAGAATTTTTTTTCCGTTAGATAGAATTTTTTCACGTCAGATAACACTTTTTCCCTATTATATAGAATTTTCTTCCCAACAAAATAGATTTTCTTTTTGTACTGGGAAAAAAAACCTGGTTAACCAGTACGGCTTCACCAATCCACAGGCGCTCACCACAAAATACGAACAGTAGTTTTTTGTTTGTTTGTTTCTCGAAACGTCCTCTCTTGAACTTGAAAAAAGATTGGATTTGGAAAAACTTTCGGACTCTGCCTCTTAGGAAAAAAAGTTTGTACTGCAGACGTGTCCGGCCATTTTGAATTACCATGTACATACAATAAATGAATTAACGTTTTGTGACTTCCCACGGTAATAATATAAGTAAAACACATGTAAAGAGTAATATTAGCATTTATACCACGGCTGTGACGTCACGCTAACACAACGCCATGCTAAATTTCGTAGGTTAAATCCCGTTAAGGAACACCGGAAGTTTGCGTCATCGCAAAAAGTGTGGGTTATCCAGTTACACAACACTTTTGCCGATAACCCACACTTTTGCTGATAACCCACACTTTTGACACTTCCGGATCATGCGACCAGGAACGCACACACCAACAACCAAATACAGCGTGCAAAAAAAACGTAACGCAATAAAAACGTACAAAACGAATTACTTAAAATGAATGAAAACCGATCCCTGCAAACTCTCACTTGTCTGGTCTAGGCTTGTTCACTCGTGTTACCTCCCCACCCCCAACTCCCTCCCTCCCTCCACAAACTGAAATGGAATGACCTTCAGTCATACCGATACCCTATTACCGTATTTCTTAAACAATTCTCAAACTACAAATGCACAAAATGAACTACGTACCTTCTCAGAATGTCCCAGCAATGTCACTGTATCCCTGCTGTCTCACATGTCGAATTATTCGCTCCAAACACGATAATGCTTCGTAAGCACGACCGAGGTTCCAGCGAAAAACCAAACCCAATCGACGCTTGTCGAACTCCCCCCCCCCCCCCTCCCTCCACAAAGTTTGACTCGTCCGTCTATCACACGCTTCCCCCTCAGCAACCTAAAATGGTATGACCTTCATTCATATTGATGATCAACGTGTTCTTGAGGCAATTTTAACAAAACACAAACACGTTTTAACTAAATACGAGTTAGCTAGACGTCCCAACAGTGATATAAATCAGTTATACTTTATAAACGATTGGTTATCGATTTTTAACCCACGGCTGGGATGATTTGGCTGGCTCGACATGCAAATTACGTCTCGGGTCTCCGCCCCTCGACGTATTTGCATGTCTCGCCAGCCAAATCATCCCAAAAATCATCCACGGTATTGGAATTCAAATTATAGTTCGTTGCGTTCGAGTGAACTCTAATCCGTTTTTATTCGTGTACCTTCACAGCTGTAAGTATGAGGATACGAGCTCTAATGCTTTTTTTCGCCGTTTTTTGTTCAGTTAATTAGCATTTCTCATTTTCGATCTGTAGTGCCATGGAGTAAATTTTATTTTGATTTCAAACAGCAGCATAAACGGTATGATACCACTAGTAAGTTGTAATAACAACGGACGTAATCAAAACAATTTTTCATTTTCAGTCGTTTCCGCACTTTTGGTTCCTTGTTCACCTGTACAAATGATAAAAATGAAGCCCAAGACACTAAATATGCAGCAGCAGCAACTTATCCCAACATAACCGTACCTGGAAAGTTAAAAAGTTGTCTGAAGTAGAAGAAGGTTCAAGCCCATCGGATCGAAAACCAAACGTATAGAATGTATCGCACGAGCCATCAGATAGGAAATTTTCGACCTGACGGGGAAATGTATTTATATCTCATGGGACTTTTTTCCGACGTAACGGGAATTTTAAAAATCGATAACCAATCGTTTCTAACCAATAAATATTACTTTGGTAATACTTTAAGTGTCAGAATGAATAAAGAAAGAAAAAAGACTTGATCTTTTTTAATTACTAAAATTAGACTCCAAAACGCAAGTCACACGCCAGCATTGTGCATCATCATCGATTGTCACATCATCAAAAGCGAACCTGACAAGTTTCGCTAACATAACATAACATAAAATGTGGCTCATTAAGCATACATTTACACCATTCTTTATGGTGGTACAGAATAATTTTTGTGTTAAGAAAAACTAGAGGCACATGATAGCATACAATTAGGGCTTAAAAGGATGGTGATCCTCATTTCAGTCTCGTCACATCTTTAACTTTGTACGCAAGCTCACACCAATCATTCTTAAAGGTACATGCGTTCCTGTTCGCTTTCCTGTATGACTCAGTTTTGCGAAATTAGTTCAAATGTATGTAAATGTTGCCAATACTGTCATTTCGTTTTTTCTTTCGTGCCAGATGATTTTGCGACATTAACTCTAATCTGCGTAAATGTTGCAAACGCTATTCTCAACAGGTCGCACGAAATACCGGAAAGATTTATGTGCCTTTAACACTGCAAATTTTGTTCTAAATACTTTAGTTTCTTACGAGATAGTAAAAAAAAATTCCCATTATATCGATTGAAAAAAAATCCCATGAGATAGAAAAAAATTCCCGTTACGTCGGAAAAAAGTCCCATGAGATTTCCCCGTCAGGTCGAAAATTTTCTATCTGATGGCTCGTGCGATACATTCTGTACGTTTGGTTTTCGATCCGATGGGCTTGAACCTTCTTCTACTTCAGACAACTTTTTAACTTTCCAGGTACGGTTATGTTGGGATAAGTTGCTGCTGCTGCATATTTAGTGTCTTGGGCTTCATTTTTATTATTTGTACATGTGAACAAGGAACCAAAAGTGCGGAAACGACTGAAAATAAAAAATTGTTTTGATTACGTCCGTTGTTATTACAACTTACTAGTGGTATCATACCGTTTATGCTGCTGTTTGAAATCAAAATAAAATTTACTCCATGGCACTACAGATTGAAAATGAGAAATGCTAATTAACTGAACAAAAAACGGCGAAAAAAAGCATTAGAGCTCGTATCCTCATACTCACAGCTGTGAAGGTACACGAATAAAAACGGATTAGAGTTCACTCGAACGCAACGAACTATAATTTGAACTCGAATACCAGAGAACAGGGACTGTTTTTGATCAATGGTTATGTCAGAAAGAAAGGCCAGTTTATGTTTGAAAGGTTTAATGTTTCGGTGCTTGGGCGTGTACTCATAAATTGTGTATTATCCAGACTTTTTATGCATTAGTGCTTTGTGCATGCATTTTTATCTTTCAATTTTACAGTGTTTTGCTGTTTATGGGGTCTATTTTGTGTGTGTTTGTGGGTTTACGTTTTGCGAATTGGAGTTCAAATTATAGTTCGTTGCATTCGAGTGAACTCTAATCCGTTTTAATTCGTGTACCTTCACAGCTGTGAGTATGGGGATACGAGCTCTAATGCTTTTTTTTCTAAACGGCGAAGCCGTTTTTTGTTCAGTTAATTTGTTGGCTTTTTTCGCTTCCTTTTTTTTTTTGTAATTGCTATGGTCCATACAATATTGTTTGCAAAAAAAACGAACAATTAGAAATGCGTTTTTATGTTCAGGTTCCAGCCAAGATTTGACCCATGTTTATTATTTGATGGCAACACACCAGCGTCTAATTTATCACGTGTCGTTTCGCTGGATAGTTGACTCGGTATTGTTGCAGACAGATACAGTATCGTGGCAAACAATCGCGGAAACAATTCAACTGGCTTCCCGAAACCCGTATTGAAGAACTAAATAAGTCATTCAGTCATCTCGGCCGTCTAATTTTTAGCTCAAAATTAAAGACTTCACACCCTATAGTTTAAAACTTGAAAATTTAAGCGAAAACCAAGACCATTTCATTTTGGTTCTCCACCTATAACTTAAGCTGACAATGCTGACTGATGATACAACGACAATGCTATTTACCCCGCGCCCAAGCATCTTTGCGTCTTGTTCGAGAAAGCTCTAATCTGAACTTATGCGCCTCGCCTCTTTATTACACCATTGTTACATGTTACAACATTGTAACATTTAGACATTGTTAGCCGCGCCGCCTCCGCCTGTCCACTTTTTGAAAATTCTCGTGCGCAAACGAACTCTAATAAGCACTGCCTGCCGGCTGTTCTAATAAACGAGTGGTCATGATTGGAGAAATCCCAAACTGAAGTAACGAAAGAATTCACTTTTACTTTCTCATGAAAGTTTTAAATTTTGTTATAATCTCATTAAAGGAACAAGGATACGTTTAACTTCAGAATTCCGGCTTTAGACGATAATTTCTCGGCTTTCACTATACAGACTACTTTTTTTTTAAATCAACGATTCTTGCCAAAGGGCGCTGCAAGTAGGCTAAAAGTGGGTCATCTTTTAAAGGGGCAGTTTTTTTTTAAATACAGAATTAGTACGAATGAAACTTACAGTGTATTTAAAAAGTTGTATTTTTGTTTTATAACTTTCTCTAAAGTAAACCTGCGTTCGAAATAATAATATCTGCAAAGTTTTTTTTGTAAGATTTCACCTGCATGCTACACTTTCCCTTTTCCCTCCCATTAAGTATGGCAGGCACTGGTTGCATCTTCAATAGGAAGAATATTAAATGATGGCCGTCATAACCGGCCACACATAACAAAAATAACTACGTTGATGTTCACTCTTTTTTTTTTATGTTACGTAACAGCGATCGCCGGATTATAAAACACTTGAAAAATAGTATCTTTCAGCGTACCAGCCTGGTAATGACGAAGCCATTTTTCATCTGTCAGTTTAACGTACTTTAATGTATCAAAAAGCCAAGTTTGCTGGTTAATGCCAGTAGCACTCATATATTGTGTTAATGTTTAATAACATGGTGGTGTATGGTGTTCGGACATTAAATTTGTCTTTTACAATCGACTTTATGTAAGTACGTCGACAGAACACCGCTCTATTTTTATTGACTGAAGTTAATTACAGATTTACATTCATTTACATACTGTTTAAGAGACCAATTACTGCAAACCAGAAGATTCAAGCTCTGCAGTTTATTTTGGAATTAATAACAAGAGGAACTAACAATGGTAATTGTGAACACCTTAACTGCACACAACACCTGGTGTTACAAAATCGCTTTCATGCACTTCCTGAAGTTGACACGTGAATATCATTAACTGACGGCTAAAGCAAAGTTGTTTTGACATCTTGTAGCTGGTTAGACGGCAAAATTATTAAGGGAAATGAATGAACAATTAGAGAACAAAAATAATGCATGTCAGATTCAACGGGTGTATCGAAACTATGGTTAAAACGAAACACCGACGCAAAAGAAGAGAAGGAAATTAGTTTAGCAGACAGCAGTGTCTCGTCAATCAGGATGGGGAACAGAGGAAGAAAAGCCCTACCACCTTCTTTTTACTTCCAACTGTATTTGTAAAATGTAAAATTCGTTTCGATTGGCTAAAAGTAAGTTAAACTCATTGAGTAAGTCTAATAAAAAGTAAGCATAAACATGGATAAAGTGAAATGTTACAGAAAAATAGAATTGAAGCCTAGCTCTTAGTCCAGCGTAAATGAGTAAGCTACCTTATTCAGGTACAATCGACACAGTTTTTTAGAACCCGTGTCCTACATTGTATAACCGTCACCATTAACGATGAGTTTTATGCATTAACAACTTTACAAATTTTTAGGCAATTAATTTACAGTTTTTATCTGGCGATCGATAAGTATAAATCTTATTCTCTTTCACCTCATTAGCGCTTTATATATTTGATTTCAGCTAATTATACGTAAAAGATTATTTAGAACTAGTCATATCGATAGGACGCTCTATTGGACTCCATCCATGCTTCATACGATTTCTTTGATCCTCATAGCATCACAAAATCGATGGACTGATTATTTCGACGCAACCTAATTGCTAAAAGCTTGCTCGCAGTTCGGTCATCACATGCCTTAGCACACCTGCATTTTCCTCTCCATCATACAAAACGTACGGTCTGTTTGTTTGCATGTTTGTACGCCTCTTCCGGAAGTAAAACCCCTGCGAAGGTGAGACTAGCGCCACATGAGAGATGGCGAGAGTAAAGCAAAGTGAAAATTATACTTCACGTGAACATCGCTTGCTTTTTGCGCTCAATCCACTGCTAACTCAATCCACGCGCCTCCGTGCTTCAGAAACACAAATGTCAACCTTTTAAAACCTACAGGTCTGCTTTTTCAGTGCATCCAGCCAGTTGAAACCAATCAACTCTAAGATCTATAATTATGTACTGTTGTTAATACTAAGTATGATGCCAAATTGTCGATCTTCTATGTTTTATTTTCAAGCAAATTACTTTCTGATTAGTTTTCGTGAACAGTAACTAATTTGATTCTGATTTGAATCTCGAATCAGTTTTTCAAGTATATCAGGGTAAAAAATATCATGTTACAGTGATGAAAATTCCTCTGTGAAAAGTAATTTAATTATCTTTCATTAGGCACAACTCTCACTTTTGAAGGTGACTAACATATGAAAGAATAGAGCTAAAAACATGCACGCACATTGTACGTTTTTAATGATACAGATGTGCTTGCAGCACTATTTTCGTAGGCTAAAGCATAGTGCAGCAACAATGAGTAATTGGTATTCTTCAACCTTGAATTGAATTCGTAATTTTCACGAGATTTTGATAAAATTGGGTATGGTCGATAAATCCATGGGCAAATTATCGATTCACCAATTACCAACCAAATAGATTAATCATTCTCAAGTACGGAAGGACGGGGCAGAACGACGCTAATAGGTGCTTCATGATTTGTGAAACTTGCATAACATCAGCTCAGCTGACTAGCAATTTCATTAAATTCGTATACGAATTTATTAAAATGAAATGGATCCACAGTTTTGGTGCCCGTTTGTCACCAACCTCAGATCGAATAAAGGAAAACTCACATACGCTCAAAGGGAGGGTGCGACTTTTTAAAGCAAGAACGCTGTAAGGTGAAGTAAGTCAAAGCCTCATAAGAACAGTTGGGGAAGGGGAAACTAGGGACATTTACTGCAATAAATTTGTTGCACATCCCAAAAAATACGGCATTCCACATTGGTCTGATCTGGCGTATTTTAACTTTTTTTTCATTAATATTGTTAATGAAGCCAAATGTCTCGTACTTTTAAACACAAAGCTCACAATCCCATCTTATCTTATCTAAGGGTTTGCACCAGTATTCTTTAATCATTCCACCAGACACTTACAGCCATATTCCTGAAATTCACTCAAGTGTGAGTGTGAGAGGGCAAATATGAGGGCAAACATGAGGGCAAACGTCTCAGGTAAGGGTTATATTTTTCACCTTTGAGCCCGTGAAAAGTGAAAACAGCCAATAGACAAGATGCTCCTGTCGACCCTCAAGCAACAGGCAACCTACCAACATTCTGCCCTCTGCATTATAATCATTGCATTTATACCGTTCAAATATTTCAAACAACTTTAGTAGAGTAACCGTAGGTGTTTCAAAGTTTCCTGCATGTAAACACGGATGCGAACCTATCTGCGTTGCCCTTTGGACTTTAATGTCAGCATACATGAGCGAGAATCACACCACCAACCCCCGGATTAAAAGACCGATCTTTTAGTCGCTCGATCAAGGTAACAGTTTGCCTTGTCACCTTGGTCGAGTGGCTAGAACGTTGGTCTTCTCATCTGAAGATCGGCGGTTTGATTCTCGCTCGGGCAATGCTGACATTTGAGTGTAGCAGCAAGGTACATTTTTAACATCCCATTTAAGTGTAGCACCTCGATGACGTACCTTCTACTGTCTTCACCACCTAATTGCTAACGCAAGATGCAGCTAACGGTCGCATGCATGGCCCTTACATATCTGAGTGAGAGGACAAGTGTGCGGTTAGCTTGGAGGGTATTTCTATAGTGCTTTGACCTTACACTGTGATCCATGGACCCGACTTGGCCCTTGAGTGGATTTCTGGAACATGGCTGCGAACGCTTATTGTAGGGATTTTGAATATTTACAGTGAATAATTGTGAAAGCGAAGGAGTCAGTTTCAATTTCTTATCTGGTAACTGATTCTCATGTTATTTAAGTTGGCAGATACGTTGCATTCGTTGTAAGGCCTACTTACGGTGTTGTTACAGCCAACGCTGGAGTGCTATTTTTATGCTCCGTTCAGGATTCACTGTACTCGGATTAATTTGTTGAATAATGCATTAAGAGATATAGTACCTAGCCTAAATGCATACTAAAGAAATGGCTGGAAAAGAGATTCTGGTAAAGTCTCTGTCTGATGTGTTGATCAGTGTATTGTGACAAACTGGCAGGCTCCTTCAGCAGCTATGGCAGCCATTCCGGCATTCTGGACATACTCTCGGAGCCTAATATAATCGGAGATTTCGCAGTTCGAATTTTCAGGTTGGCCTCTTACTCGCCCCGTTCTACGTGTCTTTCTTTCTGCTGGGCAAACGTGTAGTAAGGTTAGCAACTGAGTAGGTTCATCTACAGCAGTGTATTTTGCTTCAGATGGCATAAGGCTAAAAAAAAATATACTATATAAAAAGGTTTAAAAATGAAAACTACGAAAGCTTAACTTACTTCGAACTCGGCATCGCTGATTTTCTGCCGTAGATCCTTCTCGCAGTCCTCTAGTTGTCGGCACTGACTTTTGGTTATATCGATCTGCTCCTCTACTTCTTTCTTTTCGTTCTCCAAGGATTCAAAACTTTCTCTCATCTTCTCGTTTAACCCTTCCAATGAACGGATGGTTTCTTCCGTCGTTTTGCGTAATGTCTCCCATCCTTCCATAGCCTGAGCCAACTCTCCCTCCATCTTGCTTTTGGCTTCTCTCTCATCGGCTATGACCTCTTGCAGTCTCTGTGTTTCTGCTTGGAGGGCGTAGGCATTTTCCAATTCCTTCTGCAAAGCGTCTTGCATTGCTGTCAATAAGGTCTCCAACGACCAAGATAACACCTCCCCTGCCTTAACCGTCGTACCACTCACACTCGCATTCTTGATATAAACCTGAAAATGAATGAGAGGACTTTATTTACGTTTGTACAATCGATCATATTTGCTGATGTGTCGCATAATATACAAAGTCTGGAGTGGAACAGAATTATAGCGAATTGTGGCGACTTAGGTGTGGAGAGGCGTTCACAGAACCGATTTCTCAATGAGCCCAGGCTTTGACCCCTGAATATAAAGGAATACCTTGACAAGAATGTTTTCTTTTTTCCACTTATTAAAAATGTTTTTAGTATCCAATAGTTGTGTTGTTCATTTAGGTAACTAAATACATACAGAACAAATGGCTCACTAATTTAAGGAGTGTATAAAGCCTCGTAGGAACGAGAAGTAACTAACTCTAGTTGATTCAATAATTATACTCTAACGTTTGTGATTGTCTCACTCGTATGATTACAGAGATAGTAGCAAGTTTATTGAAAATGGACTGGTGATGAGACTCGAACCCGAATCAGAATCTCCTTCTTTTGATTATATATATATATATATATATATACACCAACTAAGCTCTTCATATCAAGACCAATGATTCCTTTATAAGGTGGATGCGTTTTTTTTTTGCAGTGTAGAAACTCGTCGACTAGAGAACCACTTTTTTCCCATCATACACTGGGTCAGAACCTTAACAATTAACGTTCACCAGATAATTTAAATTTCAGCCTCACACATTGATCGTTGGTGGAGTGAAAGGGAAGCATGGGTAGCAAGTGTTACTATTGTGGCTTGTCCCCTTCTGCAAAAGAGGTTAAACGTAATAAAAACTTGGTAGAATTAGAAAAATGTCCTGTCAGGTCATTCATCAGTTTTATTTCTGTTATACTGGGACCATAAGGTTTCTTCCTCACTTATAGCCCTGATGAGGTAAATCGGACTCTATCTTTTCGAAATGACCACGTTGGGGAGGGAAAAGTGGAACACGGTGTCGTTAGACGGCGTAAATTAATGCTAAGCTTTGTGGGGAAAAAACATCTTAAGACATCTTAAACGTCTTACGATGGGAATGTACACATGATTGCAGAACAGCTTGTCAGGCTCTGGCGAATGCCGCCATTGTCCCACAAAATAGCAGCATTACTGAGACCCTGAAGAATGAACTTAAATTGCATACATTCTCTTCGTAAAAGGTCCCCTAAACTAGGGTAATACGCTGGCGCGCTGGAAATGTATAAATAACTGACCGGGTTGTTACCATTTATGTCAGAAATGAAGCGTATTCCGACGGTATGGTCATTTAGTTTAAGACGAGAAGGAGCAGACTGTTGCTTAGTTCCTCCATGGGCCTCCCTTAAAGAAGAGGCATAAACATAACGTCCACGCAAGTAAATATGAATATTAAATGAGAGAGCCAACGAATCATTCCTGGTGACTAACATCCCTGACTTCTTGGTGGTTGAAAGAATTAAAAGCGTCCTTGAAGGTCCAAATTTTTATTCTTGATTATAAAGGGGGTACCTCTTCTCTTTAGCTTTTTCTCTCTATACCTAGTTCCCACGTCATTCACCTCCATACCTGGTTTGACACGGTAATGTGTCCAGACTATTCGTAATGGTTGTCTTCTCGGTATATTACCATGTATAGAAGACTGGCTCAGTTGCCCTTGTTGTTATTACAGCCCATCAGGATGTGGGAGTTCAAAAGGAGTTAGGCCTATTCGACTGGGCGTAATGGCTGCTGGCTTAAGACGGCAGCATCCAAAAAACAAACGACTAGGCTCCTCAGCAGAGATATAGCAAGGTTGAGAGTTGGAACAGAAGTGAGTGTAAGGATAGAGGCAAAGGGAGTTTATGCTATAGAGAGAGAGAGTACACAATACAATTGAGGGAACAATACAATCTCACTTAAAGAGCGGTAACTCATTTGATAGGATTTGATATTTTACTGAGCCTACTCAGCCTTTAAGCTATCCGCTCAGCATACAAACTACTTAATGTCTACTTACATACTAACCAATAATCCAAACACACTATCAACCGACAAAGCTGCACAACTGCGACCCTGCCCCCGTGGGAATGTGTAGGGACACGAAAACCAACCAAGAAGGACAGACCCAAAAATCACGTTTTAAACCTGCGTGTGGCCCCGCAGAAACCCAGGACGGCAGGACCCGGCCCAATCCCCCCCCCCCCCCGGGTGGAGCATGAGGTTGGACCCCATGGACCTCCGATAATGGATCCCCCCTCAACAAAAATCGCCGTTGTGACGCCTATCGACAACATTCCAAGCGATAGTGCCCGACCGTCTCCGGCCTACCACCACAAACACACTCTGGCAACCGGGCCACCCCAAGCGGGCAAGATGGGCCCGAAGCAAAACATGGCCTGTGCGCAACCACGACAACAGGCCAGCATCCCTGCGGGAAAGACCGTTCAGCAACTGCGGAGCAGCAGTCAAGGGATGCAAAGAGAAGAACCGCCTCCCTGTCGCACCTGTAGCCCAAACTGCCTCCCATTCCCCCTGCACAGCCCTACTAACAACAGGCCTCAAATCACGTGGACTGAGAACCACGTGCACCTCACTGCACCTAGGTGAGCTAGGGCATCAGCCTGCTCATTACTGAAAAGCCCTGAGTGCCCGTTCACCCACCCAACGACACAGAAACCCCTCGCAGACCCAAAGTGTATATCTTCCCCCCACCTCCCGGGCAATCGGGTGCGAACACTGCAGTGTTCGGATACACCTCCCCAGGAATCCTAACCCCACCAGAGAGTTTGTCAGAACACAAAATTCTGAGAAACCCAGTTCCATCCCCACGTCAACAGCCACAGAGATCGCAACCAACTCGCCCTCAATCAACAAGCCCGCAACCAATTCGGTGATGGAAGAGCACAAACGGTGTCCCCATACTCCAAATGCAGCTCTGGGATGCACAACCGTCCCCCTCCCACTCTCCTGTTGCACAAAGGAAGCGTCACAAAACATATGGGCGTAGGTACTAGGCAGGTGCAGTGGAGCTCCAGGATCTAGCATCGCCGATGCACCAGCACCACACCACACCCACGGGGCTGGAGGATGGACAAACACTGGCGACGGGTAGGCACCTAGACACCCCTGACCCAAGAGGGAAACACTCAGCCCCGGAGCTCCAAGCAACGCCCGTGCATCCGGGGAGAAGAGCCGATAACCGCAGAGAATGCGCGCCAGAGGATCCGCCTGGCCCCTCGCGATCGCCAGCAAGCAGGGCCTCATCAGTAACTCCTTTGCTCGGAACAACACAGGTTGGTTTAGTTTGGTTGGTTGGTTTGTTTGACCAAAGGCTTGAAACACTGTTAGGAGAAGACAAAAAAAGGGTTTCAAAGGGTTTAACGAGCGTTAACCACTCCTGGTCATCTGCCCGAAGCCCTAAGGCCCTATGACAAAAGGACTGACTGCAACAGAAGGTAAAGAACAATGACTGTATGTAAGATGTTTACAATGTAAGGTGATATAGATATAGTTCCGGCCGAAAACTTTGTTCATGGTTAGTGGAGACCATTGTTGCTGCACACAACACTACTCTTATTGTTGAAGCTCTCAAGTCCAATTAAATACAAAGAGTGGCAACTGACTAGTGCTGACAACCCCAAGGAGTAAGAGGGGATACTAGAAGTGGGAAAAGAAGGAAAGGAGCTGAGCAATATTTTCCCATGCAACCACCCCCCCCCCCCCTCCACTTCCTTGCCAACGACGAAAAGGGCTAGTAGCCACATAATATAGAAGCATACAGCAAAAGGATAAAAAAAATCATTGTGGTTAGCAAAAATGATATAAGTCAATAAAAACTACTAGAGGAAACCCGTCCTCCAGACGGGCGTAATAAGCATGTGGTTTTTTTTTTGTCGTGCGTATGTCCATGCCTCATCAAGTACCGCGGTAGCAGTCCTTATGTAAGCCTCAGCATGAACTTCCATGTTAAACGTCAAACTTTGAACTCCTATAGTCTCGCCCAGAATTGACATAGACCAACAAAATTCGGTATTTCGGCTCGTGTCGTAGCTCTTTCGCTGCCTTACAAATTTTAATGACCACAATCAAACCCTTTGGCGTCCACAGCATGGCCATTTCTTGTTGTTGTTGTTCTTGATGTTGTTGTTGTTGTTGTTGTTGTTGTTGTTGGGACTCTTTGACCTCACCTGGACACCGAAACACCGAACCACCGAACCGATTTTCAAGTTCTATAGCTTAACACGTAGGTATGGACGCGGCCTAGGTCCTCTCGCATGCTATTTTAATGTAACTACAATATTCTTGACATGGAAAGCCAAATGGGCTAGAACGTTTGCTCTCACCTAGAGATCGAACCAATAAACCGATTTTCAATTTGTATAGCTTAAAACGTAGATATTAACACCGACCAGGGCCTTTTGAACCCGATTTTGATGTGACTGCAGTATTCTAATCGGCAGAGCAATTATTATTGCAGAGCACTGGGCAGAAACCATTAATGTACTCTTTGCCCTCAATTGGAGATCGAACCACTGAACCGATTTTAGAGTTCTATAGCTTAAAACGTAGGTATGGACAAGGCCTAGAGCCTTTTGCAGGCTATTTTAATGTAACTACAATATTCTTGACACGGAAAGCTAAATGGGCTAGAACGTTTGCTCTAACCTAGAAATCGAACCAATGAACTGATTTTCAATTTGTATAGCTTAAAATGTAGGTATTAACACCAACCAAGGACTTTTGAACACGATTTTGATGTGACTGCAGTATTCTCGTCGGCAGAACAATTATAATTGTAGAGCACTGGGCAGAAATCATTAAGTGGCATAACAAATTTTTGCAAATCGAGCTAGAAACATGAAATTTGGTACACAAGTCTTGGACCCCATGAAATACCCCCAAGTGTCTTCAGCACCTCCCAGCACCCTTCGCCCCGTGCCCCATTCCAGGGGCTTTGGCAACAAATCCTTACAGATCAAGCTAAAATCATGAAATTTGGCCCACAAGTCATTCTTAGCAGCATAAATCGAATCAGCCATGGACCCACATGAAATACCAACAAAGGGACGCTAGCACCCTCCCCCCCCCCGTGCCCCCCTTACTGAGGTTTGACCAACAAATTCTTGCGGATCGAGCAAAAAGCATGAAACTAGGCACTCATCGGGCTAAATGCTTGAATTGCGATACACAAGTCTTTCATAGTAGTACAAATTGAACTATCTATGGAAGCCCCTCGAGAAAATCTACAAGGCACCACCACGACCCCCCCCCCCCCCACCCCGTGCTCCCTCCTTGAGGCCTGACGAACACATTCTTCCAGATAGTGCTAAAAGAATGAAATCTGGTACACAAGTAATTGTTAGCAGTAGAAATCAAACTAGCTATGGAACTTCCGCGATATCCTCTAAGGCCCCTCAGCGCTTCCCCCCTATTCCCACTTCATGAGGTTGATTTCCGACAAATTCTTGTTGGTCATACTGAAAGCATTTTGGTACACAGATTATTCCTAGTACTAGAAATTGAACCAGCCATGGATCACCATGAAATACCACCAAAGCCTCCCCCAGCTCCCCCCTACTTGGGCACCCCATGAAGCATCAATGACGAACAAATTCTTGATGAATGTACTAAAAGCATCCATTGTAGCAGTGGAAATCCAACTACACATGGAACCCCTTGAGATACACCCACCCTCCAGTGTTCCCTGTGTCCTCTCCATGAGGTTGATGATCAACAAATTCTAGTTCGATTTGTACTGCTAAGAATGACTTGTGTACCAATTCACGTTTTAGCACGATCAGTAAGAATTTATTGGTCATTTGTTGGCCAAAATTGGAATTTGGAATTGGAAATTGGAATTGGAATTTGTTAGCCAAAATTCATAGTTCCAAAATTCGTAGTACTACACATGAGTGTGGTAGGGGAACAGGAAGGGGCCTTAGGGGATATCTTTAGAGATTCCATAGCTAGCTCGATTTATTAGCTAAGAATTGACTTGTGTACCAAATTTCAAACGCTCGATGTTCATAATTAGCCCAAATTCTTGCCCGTAACAGCAGTACTAATCCTAAAAATCGAACCAACGAACCGATGCTCAATTTTACAACATAAAACATACGTATGATGAAGGCCTATGGCCTTTTGAACGCTATTTTTATGTGACTACAGTTATTATTGTTGTCCATTTTCGGGAAATTTTGCTCTCACATAGAGATCGAACCAAGGAACCGATTTTCAAATTTTATAGCTCTTAAAATTGAGTATTAAATAGGCTTTCTTATAACAGCTAATTTAAGGTGATTACAGTATTCTTTTCTATGTTATTCTTGCTGAGACAAGAAAAAAATGGATATTAATATTAAAAAACGCTTAAGCGTATAAAATACTGATGTAAGCCTTAAAAAAAAT
>JAHWFP010002239.1:57330-69292 GCA_023313725.1 Lithobius niger | reverse complement strand
TTTCCCGACAGGACTTTCTGCCTACTGGTATTTTTTCCCGACAGGTAGTTTTTCCCGACAGGACTTTCTACCAACGGGTATTTTTTCCCGACAGGTGCTTTTTCCCGACTGGACGTTCTACCAACTGATATTTTTTCCCGACAGGTACTTTTTCCCGACAGGACTTTATACCAACTGGTATTTTTTCCCGACAGGTGCTTTTTCCCGACTGGACTTTCTGCTGACTGGTATTTTTTCCCGACAGGTACTTTTTCCCGACTGGACTTTCTGCCAACTGGTATTTTTTTCCCGACAGGTACTTTTTCCCGACAGGACTTTCTACCAACTGGTATTTTTTCCCGACAGGACTTTCTGCCAACTGGTATTTTTTCCCCGACAGGTACTTTTTCCCGACTCGACTTTCTGCCAACTGGTATTTTTTTCCGACAGGTGCTTTTTCTCGACAAGATTTTTTCCCAACACGTGGTTTAAAACCAACAACAAAAAGTTGTAAATTTTTTTTTAATTCTTAAGCAATTCTTTTTAAGAAAATGCAGTTATAAAATCTAATCTTACGAATAATGCCTCGTAAAAATTCGTATGGTAACTCGATATTTCTTTTATGATTGTGTAATATTTTTAAAACTAAATTAAGAGCTGATTTCAACACAAGTTTTACGGAATTAAGGGGGGGGAAGTGCCAAATAATGGGTTCCGTTTGTCAATCAAAATTTTGGGACTAGGTAACTAGAAAAGGCTAAACTAAGTCAAGTATGCAAAATATTGTTTCCTAATGATATTCGGAGTAATGAGAATATCACAATTGAAACAAGTTTTCTCTAGCTACTCTAGCTACGAGTATCCCTAGCTACGACTAGATGAATTAGCAATTGTGTCCGTAGCAAGTTTTAACACGCATTTCCGTTAGTCCCAATCTCTCCATCAACCACTGATGGAATGTATGTAGCATTGTAGCTATATGCTAAACTCCCATCATCGATGAGAAATAGAACTTTTAAAAGGAAGAAAATGTCATTTACGTTTCCATATCACAGTACAATTTCTGCTGCTGCTTTACAGCTCAGCCATCCAACAAAAATATCACCCAAAATATTTGCGGAAGAATTTCATCTACACATCTCCAAATTCCAAATCAGTCAAATATTAGACCTCGCTCGCATCGCTCTGTCGGCCAATAATTTAAATACATTGCTTATAGTAGTTTATACATATAACTAGCTGAACCACGGGTGGTGTTGAATAGACACTTTGCAACACTGGTTAGGTATGGTAGATCATGTGCATGTCCATGTTCGACCGAAATAAGTTTCTTAAAATCTTTGTGGACGCAAAAATTATAAACGCTGATTTTCGTTTGCTTCGCTCACTCAAACAGCGCATCCTCTGGCTCCAATCTCCCCCACCACTAATACACCCCTCCCCCTTTCAATGATCACTTCTATTATGTTCTTCCATGTTCATGTTCGCGGAAATATCAGCCTTCATGTGTCTCAAATGCTCCACCGACACTTCTATTATATTCTTCCCTGTTCATGTTCATGCTGGCGAAAATAAAATGAGACTCAATGTGGTCTCGAAGCTGCCCCTTCGAGAAGCCTGCTGTTCTCAAAACTTTCCCTCCTATCAGACACGAGGTGCCCGTTGGTTTTTACACTTAAGTCTTAAAAGTAGCGCTTAAAAGTATAGTAGTAATCTTGATTTATTCGTTATTATTAAATAGATACCAAGGGCTGGCAGTGACAAAGACACTTATCTCAACAAGGACACAGGGAAATAAATTAAAAATCAGCTTTTAAGAGCTGATTTAACATAATTTTTATGAATTTAAGGAAGGGGTGACAGAAGTGATAAATAATGGGCTCATTCCTTTATCATTTTAATTTTTTTTTAAATTTAAGTTACTGTAAGGACCAGTAACGTTAAAAAAGGGAATTGCATCCCTTTAAATTTTTTTGTGTTTCTGTCGGGAAAAAGAACCTGTCGGGAAAAGGTAACCTGTTGTGAAAATGAGTTGCTGCACGCCTTGACTAACTGCTTTAATTAAAGACGGAAAGTCAAAGGCTCAACAAGAGTTAAATAAATACAAACCTATTTACGTTGCCTTTTGGACTTATATGTCAGACTGCCTGAGCGGGGAATCGTGCCCACGACCTTTGAAACCAAATGCAAAAGTCCTACCGCTGAGCCGTACTGACACGGCTAAAAGGAAACGTCCATAGGCAGCATTTAACACGTGCACGTGTTAAATGCTGCCTATAGACGTTTCCTTTTGACCGTGTCAGTGTGGCTCAGCGGTAGGACCTCGGCTTTTGGTTACAAAGGTCGTGGATTCAATTCCCCGCTCAAGGAGTCTGACATATAACTCCAAAAGGAAACGCAAATAGGTTTGCATCTGTATTTATTTGACTCACTGCCACACGGGTGATATATTGTACACTATTTGTTACGCAATGCAGCGTCGTATCATTCGTAATAAAATCTTTACAGCGTCGCAGGTCATCTATGAGAGTAATTACGACCACTTCGACAAGTGACGGCATGGGATCTCGGCACACAACGAGAAGTGAAAGACGGGTTAATCTTATCACACACACTGATGGGTAGGGGGGGGGGCATCGCTTATACATATCCACTGAAACTTAGTGTGTGCTGGTGTACAAGGGGTGATAAAACTGGTAAAGTAGCCTCCTAGCTCGGACAAATTCATGCATTTGAAAAATAGCTCTCACGTCACGTTGGCTACTTTTAACCCACTCATCACACATTTTCGCCAGTCATGAATTTTTACGTGTTTGTTGGTTTATAAATTATACTAAATCTAATGCTACAAATTTTAATCTTGGACCCTACTTTTTGATAACAATGGTTAGTCCTTTCCCAGCACATCCAAACACTACCTTAGGGACTTTTTTTGAATTGCCACTAATAATGTCTAGAGGGAAATTCTGGACACGAATTTGCATCTACAAGGAGGTGCACAATGTTGTCACAATGTTCCGTTTGTTGCCACAATGGCGTTTGTTTCTGTTTGGGCCCAGACTTTTCCGTCAATAATACATGTCTTATGTTTCGTTTTAAACTAATAATCTACATTATCCGTCACATTGCCGGGTGCTCGCTTTTTTCCTTTCACCCTTGCAAAGAATGAACACGCTCGCCGTTTTTCAATGATACCGTGCCAAAAGGTGAAAATGCTCCCCCTTTTTCACTGAGGCCATGTAAAGAATCAACGTGTGTTCCCTATCGCATTAATACACTACGTTTGGATTGGTTGTCACAATGACTGCTTTCTACGTTATCCGACCCTCACCAATGGTTCAGTGTAAGCGATAGATATATAGATAATTTGTGGTTGGCCCTGTCAACGTTTTTAAACACGATTAGTTCAATTGAATATATGTACTGCGTTTTAAGAAATCAACCCACAAATGAAAATGTTTCCAGTTTGATAACTTTGTTGTGGGTACAAAGTACTTGTCACCAGGCACTAGTTTTTTAAAAGCCAAAAAAATCCATTGATACACATGAATACAGTGAATCCTCGACCACTAAATCACTAAATCGCTAAATAATTTTTAGCAGCGTGTGTTCTTGTCCTATGCAAATCTGACAGAAGGTGAGTCGAACTGGGCTGAACCAGAAAAACAGCATTTTCTGGTTCCGCCCATTTCGCCCCTGTCTTCTGTCAGTCTTGTATGACAAGGACAAGTGCTGCTAAAATTATTTAATGCACGGTGGTGACGTCACGCTAATACATCCCCATGCTAAAAGTGTAGTCGTTATCTACGGTTAATCTGAAAACCCACACACGTCACAGTGGGTTAATTTTGATAACCCACACTTTTTTGATAATCTAACACTTTTTACGCGGGTCTACACAACCCCTGCTTCACCATGTGACTTATGACCCGACTTTGTAAAACTACCGTACACAACAAAAATGCAACCAGCATAAACGGGCACATTTGCAACCTGCGACATTTTTCTTTCTAGTCTAACACGGAAAAAAAAAAACACTCGCGTACTATGATAGACCCCCACCCACGGAGGAATGGCCCAACCGGCAACCCGGCAATCTTTCGTTCCGACGGTACGAAAACTAGACTACTGACACTTCTTAAACACGCCTAAAAACCTACGAGACTCTAGCGAATAGCGCATTTTATATACTCATCTTAAGTAGAAAAAATACAGTTTTACCTTAAACACAAACATCGGTATTACGTAGCGTTTCTCCCCTTCGGTCGGCTTTCATGCACAGGAAGCTTCCGACCCCGTTTCTAAACCGGAACTTCGTTCAGGAATTTACATAAGTCGCATGTAGAAAATCTTAAATTCTTGAAACAAGTCTTTAAAAACCTCTAATAACACGATAAATTAGCTCGACGTCGCACATTAGCATTAAAATACATATCCGTGAGTCCTTGTCGATTCAACGGCTACAATTGCTCTTGAGCTCGAAATGGCTAATCCACTATCTCGGGGCTGGAGGAAAAAACTCGTGGGCTTCGCCCACTCGTGTTTCCCTCCACCCCCTCGATATTGGACTAGCCGTTTCTTGCTCGCCAGCAATTATAGCCGTTAAATCGACAAGGACTCACGGATATCTGCTAATGTAAATAAAATAAATAATTGTTATTTATTTTATTTACATTTTTCACTTTCGAAAATAAGTTAGATCATACTCTAAACGTCGAGGGCTCACTGTATTCATGTGCAATTTTTGGCTTTTAAAATCTAGTGATAGTTCTAGTCGTATTAACAACAATTCAGAATTTCGAATTGAACCTTTCAATTGCCATAAACTGCTGTATGAACCGATTAAAGTTTGGAGCATCAAGTGCCATCGAGCGCTATACAGTTCTCTCTAGCACTTGCTTGCAACAAGCAGAGAAATGCACAAAGAAATATCTTTAAACACAACAAACAAGCCACATTCTTTCTGAATTACAGAGTAAAAATTTAGTACGCACACAAGCACCTGCGAGAAAGCTATAAAGGTTAACGATACTAAGTTCGCTAGATGGCGCCACGGAAAAATATAAAGAAAATATCCTGGCGCCATCTAGTGACACTAATATCGTTAATCTTTACAGCTTCTTTCCAGGTGCACGAGGGCGTACCAAATTTTTACTCAATAATTAAGGAGTCGCGTAGCTTGTAGGTCGCGTTTAAACGTTTGGCTTTGTGCATTTCTTTGCTTGCTGTGAGAGAGACCTCGATAGGGGTAGATGATGCAACGTTAATTTGGTGGCAACCCCCCTTTAAGCTGTTATTTTTGGAGAGGAGCGAGCGGAGCTCCTTATGTTATCCAGTGACTTATTGGGGTTGCTTTCACGCAGAAACTACTAAACTGAATTTGATGAAATTTTGTATAACTTAAAGAGGGACTTTTTTTCCTAACGAAAATGGGGTATATTTTGGGCGAAAATTTAAGAAAAACTTACGGAAAGTGTTAGAACCTAATTAATAGAAGCCAGTTGTTAAAAAAACCATTTGTTAAAAACAGTTTTACGTGTGCGTATTGGTTGTTGTTTGTTTTAAGGGAGCACGAACCCAAACTGGGTTATCTGCCCCACGATGATGAGAGGGACAATTTAGCTGAAGAATTTAAACTGAAATCTCAGGATCTTTGACATGCCACAATCTACATGAGCACGAGGCACCACAGGGCCCTTCTACCCTCTAAAATGCCAGAGGTTGGCATATTTTATTTCCCACAGAATAATGCGTGCTATAGGAGGAATAGGAGGGAGTATTCACGATGTGAGCAGTTGCACACCGCCCCAAGCTCTGGAAAACTGCCGTTCCCCTCCCCAGATATAATAATCTTACGCTCCGCTCCTGTACATCAACTTTTAATCGTGGCAGCTCTAGCTTTAAATTGCCTGAATTGCTTTTTAAATTAGAATTGGGTCAAATGGAAATCCGTAATCCACGTTTTAACGCACTTTAAAACGTATACTTTCTCAACAGACTTACCTGCTGAAGCCATAGCTGTTTTACGAAGGTTCTTAACGCACTGTTTTTTTGAGTCCGTTGCCTCAGATCAACCGGCTAGCTCTGCATTCAGCCAAACCTTCTTATGCTTTTCTGGTTCTTCCCATTTGCCTGGAGCCATCAACGTAATGATACCTAGAAAACGAAGGGTAAGACTGACTAATAACCTTGTTCGGTTATTCGTTCCAATTACGTCATGTCTATAAAAACAAATGAATTACTTTTTAGAAGAATCGAATTAGCTCAAGGTCAGTTCTTCGTGGACCGTTAAAGGAACAGTTTAAGTATTCCCAGGATGGAACTGAAACGAAAGAAGTTTTCGAATTAATTTTAGTAGTTTGTATTTACCCGGTTGCCTCACGCAGTCTTTCACCTGTGATTCTGTTCTTGTAATTCTAATTCTGTCGCGTAGTCAAGGGTGGTGAACTGATATAATTTTAATGAATTTTACACGCCAACTCGGCGTCGCGTTTAAAATCGACAATTTAGCATTTTTCTCTTCTTGTCTGTCTCGCTTTGCAAGATGGCCCACGCCATCCCCCCCCCCACCCAATATCTATTTTATTTAAGTTCCCCTTCCACACCCGCTTAAATTACTCCAAATGTTATCAATTTAGCACCAAGATTACAAATCACTATTTCGTGGGAAGAAAGGAAAATCAACGAAAAGAAACCAGCTTTGGACCTATTGTAGTCAGAGCGGATTAAAACTAATTTTTAATTTATATTTATGTCCATTGTTATGCCTTTGCCATATTTGATAATGTCACTTCAAATTAGTTTGTGATGCTAACACGACATACACGAAGAGTGGTTACTTTTTATTTTGATGCCCTTTGCATGCCGGGGTGTGCGAAAATAAAAATTTTACTTCGAGTCGAGCCGAGGTTATTTGAAGCAGAAAGAGTCGAGTATCTATACTGTATCTTCGTTGTGAGGAGCTATCTTTTGGGATCAGACCAAATCAGAGTTCATGAGAGCCAATATAAACGGCTCATATTAACTAAAGGCGGTAGGAATGAAAGAGGATGAGTGGGTTCTCTCTTTAATTAATGCGTTCACGCTTGCTTTTCTATTACACACAATGCCAACTGAGATAGCAGCTGCGTTTTTCGCTGAGAGGAACGAAGCTACTGTCTCAGTTGACCTTGACTATGATAAATGCGCGGAGGCGATCGACATGTAGCTGTTATAAGGCAGGCGGAAGGTTATAAAGCAGGCGGTATGTTGCTTTAATATCGCACTTAGTAGCAAAACGGAGAAACGGGCAATTCAGCCACACTGAGAATCGGCTGCCGGCTGAGGTAAGACAATTCTCTACGTATACTTTTCAAGCGTATTTTCAGGTAAAATATATAACAAAAACACTTATATAAACGCACTTACTCGTTTATTCGTAATTAATCATGAGGAATTTGTATTTTCACAAAACCGTCCCTATCATCCTTGAGTCCGTGTTAAGCCTAACCAAGCCTAACCATTCGAATGGTCTAAAAAAACCAAGCAAATTTTCGTATCTTTTATCCTTCTAACCTAAATTTGTGTCATATGATACGGTTTAGGTCTAAAGTGTTGAGCTAACATTCACAACACAGAAAATCACGTTCGGTATGTGATTATTTTCTGATTTTACATTTATTATTTTTTTCCAGTGCTGATGCCCCTTTGAGTGACATCCAGCCCGGTCGTAACAATTACTCAATAAAAAACGCATTGTTGTTACGAATACCCACACTTCATTTCCAAAGGTGTGGAAATCTTGAGCATTCACATTTACGCACACCCGCATTTTTTAATAGCTTCATAAATGTATATGGCTTTACAGATTACTTCCATCAAAGAGTAGATTACAGTTTTATGCTGAACAGGGAACAACTGACAAGAATAATTTACGCCACTGACTCATTGGTAGAGGCGGATTTATATTTCTGCCACATGGCTACGCAGATTTACCCTCCCCCCCCCCCCAAAAAAAAAAAAAAAAAAAAAACTGCTTTCATCGGTTTTTTCTCTCAGGAAAAACGGTGCAGGAAAAATGCAGGATAGACCCACGATTAAGTAGTAGTTATTGGTTAGAAGCGAGCAGTTAACGGTTTTTAATGCACGGTGGTGACGTCACGCCAACACATCCCATTGCTAAAAGTGTAGCCGTTATATACGGTTAATCTGAAAACCCACACACGTGACCGTGGGTTAATTTTGATAACCCACACTTTTTTGATACCCACACTTTTTTGATAATCTAACACTTTTTCCGCGCTCCACACAACCACTGCTCTACCATGTGACATACTTTGCAAAACTACCGTACTCAACACAAATTCAACCAACATAAATAAGCACATTTGCAACCTGCGACATTTATCGTACTAACACGAAAAAAAAAACACCTCGCGTAGGCTACTATGCTAGGACCCCACCCATGGAGGAATTGCCCAATCCGCCAACCTTTCGCTCCGACGGTACGAAAACTAGCCTACTGACACCTTCTAAACACACCTAAAAACCTACGAGACTCAAGCGAATAGCGCATTTTATACGCTATATCTTATTTAAACTTATAAAGTAGAAAAAATACGGTTTTACCTTAAACACAAATGTCGGTGACTGGGACTGGATATAGGGACGTCCTCGCGTACGTGAGACTTACGCAGACAGAAAGTTTAAACCGGAAGTTTGAGTTCAGGAATTTACGTCATAATTCACAAATAAAATTTTCAAATAATTTTTTTTTTTAATATCAAATAACTAGATATGTTGGCTCGACGTCACACTTTAGCATTAAAACACATATCTGTGAATTAGACCGGGTATCCCGAAGTAATTGATCGTCTGCTCGAAACGGAACAGTCCAAAGATCTAGGGGTAGCAAAATCGAACTCGCGTGGCATGCTCGTGCGATTTTGCAACCCCTCGATCTTTGGACTGTTCCGTTTCTCACAGACGATCAATTATTTCGGGATAACCCGGTCTACTTCACGGATATCTATTACTTAACCAACGGGTGCGATTATTGACACTGCTCGAGTATGCAAAGGTCGAGGGCGTCAGAGCAGTGCCAATAATCGCACCGTTGGTTAAAAACCGTTAACTGCGAAATTCTGGCCAATAACTGTTTTAAACCATGGTTGCAACGTCGAGCTAACTCGTATTTAATTAAAACGTGTTTGTTTTTTTGTGAAAATATCTCGATATGAATGAAGGTCATTCCATTTTATTTTATGGAGGGTGGAGTGGTTAGTTGACCGACGAGTCCGTTGCGTCCGTTTCTGGGGGGAATAGGTGGGAAGGAGACGAAGCGTCGTTTCGCCGTATTTCACGCTAGCCACCTCGCTTGTGTTTTCGAAGCTTTTCGGAGGGATAGAACTTCGGTAAGAGGCCGCAGGGATAGAAAGACATTCTAGGAAGGTATGTAATTGATTTTGAGTGTTTGTAGTTTGAGAATTGTTTAAAAAACACGGTAATAGGTTATCGGTATGAATGAAGGTCATTGCATTTTAGTATGTGGAGGGAGGGGGGAGTTAACGCGGAGTGAATAGCTTAGTTACGGCAGGGTTACGGGCCTGACGTAATTATAACAGTTTGCAAGGATGGGATTTCATTCCTTTTAAGTAATTGGTTTTGCACGTTTTTATTGCGTTAGGCTAGGTTTTTTTTTTTTGCACGCTGTATTTGGTTGTTAGTGTGTGCGTTCCCGGTCGCGTGATCCGGAAGTGTCAAAAGTGTGGGTTATTGGCAAAAGTGTGGGTTATCGGCAAAAGTGTGGTGTAACTTGATAACCCACACTTTTTGCGATGACGCACATTTCTGGTGTTGGTTAACGAGATTTAACCAACGGAAATTTAGCATGGCGTTGAGTTAGCGTGACGTCACAGCCGTGGTTTAAGTTACTTTTAAAACAAGATGGGCGGGTGTCATAATAAGGGGGAACTGCATAGTTTATATGTGCCGTCATCTGTATGCTTAAATAAACATTTTTTCTGGGGAGGGATTGGAAAATTACACCCCACTTTACGATCCCTGCTACTAAAAAACGTACGACCACTTTATTGTTAAGGTGCAATTATTTTTCTTGTTTTTCGAAATGTATAGCACCACAAAAAAAAAGCATTTTGAAAAACATTGAATAAATAGATTTTTTTCAAAGATTTTCGCGTCGTTCTTTGGGGCACTGTCATTCCTGTCCAATGCAGTCCCCCCCCCCCTGTCATTATTTACCTCATGGCTTCCAGTCGGTAACATGTACTTTCGAATAATACTACAGCTAGCTTTCTACTGCAAGGTAAAATTCGCCCCCAACCCAAAAGACAAGTTTATTTACGCATACCAATGACCAAACCTTTAAACCATACACCCTCCGTATTTTCCCAACCGCACGCCTTATTTTCGGCGTATTCTTGTCGTAGGCCTGTCCTGCATTTTTCCTGAAAAAAAAGCCAACGAAAGCACTTTTTTTGGGCGGAGTGTGTGTGTATGGGGGGGGGGGGGGGATCTGTATAGTCCTAGGTGGCAGAAATATAAATCCACCCCTGCTGCCAGTGAGCAAGCGACGTAAATTCATCTTGTCAATTGCTACCTGTTCACCATAAACTTGTAATTTACCCTTTAATTGAAGTAATCTGTAATGCCGTAATGATTTATGAAGCTCTTAAAAAGTGCGGGCATTCGAAGTTCAGGGTTTTTCCCATCTTTGGATTAAAGTTAGGGCATTCGTCACGACAATGCGTTTTTTCATTACTGACCGACTGTGCGACCGGGCTGGAAATCACTCAAAAGGGCATAGGCTTCGGCAAAAAAATAATAAATGTAAAATCAGTAATCGCATACCGAACGCGACTTTCTGTATTTTTTAATGATGGCTCATTACTTTACGCCTAATCCAGATCCGTTTTCGATTACTGGATCTGAAATTAACTGCACTCATTGATAAAGTAAAGGCTCCAAACTCGATGCACTCCCATGTAGATGCATCCCCTAAGCTTCACTGCATGGCAGTTAAAACGTTCAGTGCAGACTTTGTTGCTATTTTGTTTTCTTCGTAACTACTGTAATTATGCAGCGATTTTCAATCTGTTTACGCAGTTTGTCATGTTTAATGCTCACGTACAACTTTGTAATTCACGTTTGTGCTGTATCTTGTGCCGTTTGGAAGATAGAATTTGGATGACCTTGACAGTGACTTCTGTTTTCAAGGTCATTGAAAATGTCTTCATTGGCTTCGCCATATCTGACAAATATCATTACAAATATGTCTTCAGAATTACCATAGCACCACTACAACGGCAGTTATTTGCGTGTGACCAGACCCTGTATATACAGTATGTCCCAGAAGTCCCGTCCACCCAAAATAAAGGGACATATACTGGATATGAGTTGGTAATAACAACGTACTCATAAAGGAATTCACCTATGGTCAATCCGATAATGGTTCCCAAACTGACCTTGAAGGTAGTTTTCAAGGTCATCCAAAATATATGTCCTAAACTATTCAAGATACGGACATAAAGTAAATTAGAAAGTTGTTTGGGATGATACCACAAGTTCAACAAAGGAAACAGAACTGAAATTGCGCCACAAACATGGAAGATATGGGCAACACAACTTGGACACTGCAGGAGAGCCAACCAACGGGCAGCGATAAGCAATCACTTGTTGCATCATCATGTGGTTGTGTACTGAAGCACTAACGATCGACTAGAGCAAAATCCTGTACCCGATTTCGGTAATTGTATGAAAGCAGGGGCGAAAGAACGGAGGGGGAGGGGGTAACCGTAGAAACGTGTCTCTCCCCCCCCCCCCCAATGAAGTTTGGGGACCCCAAAGAGAAGGTTTGGGAACAATCTAAATAGCTTTCTTTTAATGGATTAAAGAAACCGCTCATGCAAAATAAAATAATAATGAAAGCGCCCAAACTTTGGGTACTGCTCCCCTCTGCTCCGAGCGGCTATCGATAAGGTGCACC
>JAHWFP010002239.1:13553-56930 GCA_023313725.1 Lithobius niger | reverse complement strand
GTTCTGCATTATCGTGTTTGTGTTATCACCTTAACGTAATGAAGGAGACTTGTATTCATTAGTGAAGAATGTACCTGTAATTTCTTGCCTATGGATTTATGTCCTGGTTGTGGTACACTTTCTAGATATCCATTGTCAGTAAGCCTCCGTTTCCAGCTTCAGTTCGTTCAATGCTTGCTGGATGGATTGTTTTCTACGTAATCTTTGCTTCGAAATATCTTTAAACCTAATTAAGGCTATGAAATAACTGTATTTGATCACTTTCTAGACTTTTCGCTGCCCCTTGGTTGGCTACCCTGCAGGGTCCAACTTGTTTTGCCCATACTTTCCATGTTTACGGTGCGATTTCAATTCTGTGTTTTTTTTTGTTGGCCTTGTGTTATAATCCCAAACAACTTTCTAATTTACTTTAGGTCCGTATTTTGAATAGTTTAGGAGGTATATTTTGGATGACCTTGAAGACGACCTCCAAGGTCAGTTCGGGAACCATCATCGGATTCGCCATAGGGGATTTCCTATATGAGTACGTTGTTATTACCAACTCATATCCAGTATATAGCCCTTTTTTGGGTGAACGGGACTTCTCGGACATACTGTATGTAATTAATGTGTGGTACATGCTGAATCACTGTGAAAGTAACTATTTCACTGCCATAGCAACAAACAACTGACGTCACGTCTGGATAAATGGCCGACAATGAAGCAGGCTGACACCGTTACTATAGCAATGTAAACATCCGGTCCACATGACGTCACATCCAGAAAAATGGCTGACCATAAAACAGAAAAACTGGGTAACATTAAAGTCAATTGATGCTGCTTGTTAATAGATGACGTTATCTAACCCGAAAAGACGATCGAATTTAAACAGATCAACACAGCTGTACTCTGGAAAAATGGGTCGACACTGAAACAGGTTGAACCCGTTACTACAGCAACTCAAACATCCGGTCCACGTGATGTAACATTTGGAAAGTAAAACAGAAAAAAAATGGGTGTTATTAAAGTCTAATTTTGACAAAAGCTTATTTACAAGCGTCAATCTCTGAATCTTCCAACAAGCATTAACCAACTATAGAGTTTATCATTCAAATTCAAATAGAGGCGATATACTAAAAATAGTAAGCCTCCCTATGGGAAAGCTTTTAGCCGTAAACCTGTCCCATCCCCGTAGTGTATATTTTATTGTGTGTGTTTTTGGTGTGTATTTAAAAAAAAAAACAAGCGCCTACAGCGACTACCTAGACGCATCCGGCCTTCTGTACTGTTCTGCCACTTCCTATGTTGAGGCACACACTTCTACCATACCATGCACTGCAACAGTGATCTCGATTATATAATCTAAAAGCAGTAAGTATCACAATTGCCGGTTAAAAATGTGCCTATTCTAGGCATTTGTAGGCCTATTTTACATTATAGGCGTAATTGTCAGATTTTAGGCCTAATTTTTACCTATAGTTTTAATTTCGTAAGTAGCAGCTAACGGAGATTTGAATTGTTCAGTAAACCTATTTATTTTCGCTACACGGTGCGCCTCCTAGCACACAGCTAGTGTAACAAGGTAATGCGCAGCGTATAGCCTATATAGATCAGCAGCAGCGACTCGTAGCAACTTGACGTTGCCGTGGTAAAGCGATCTGTGTTCGCGTCTCCGTGCCGCGGCAGGAGAAAGGTCGTGCGAGTGTTCAGTCTTGAGCGCATGATGAACGAAGCAACCAGATAAATTCGAGAGTTCGAGTAAATTCTAGTGAGCAAGAAGATGCTAGTGTGCACGAAAATTCAAGTTTGCATGGGCACGAAATTTCAAGTGTGGGTGTGTGTACACGAAAATTCAAGTGCGCAGGATGATTAACGTGTGCGTAAAATTGTAAAAGTGCGCAGTAATACGAGTGTTGCTTCTTGTGCGCACACGAGTGCAGGCAACGAGTGTATTGTAGCCAATGCAGAAATTGCAGGTGGCACTGTGAATAGTGTTCCGATTGAGGCTTCGGAGAGCGAGCCTGAAAAGAGTGGAAGCTTGGCTCCACCCCCAAAGCGTAAAAGTGTAAGCAAACGCTCTAAACGTAACGGCAAACAAGAGAATGACCTATTGGGTGCTGCAAATGGACTGCTAATAGCCCTGCACCGCTATAGTTTGTTCCACATTATGTTTTCAGAAAACTGACAGTATGATGCCACGTTTCCTTGCACCACGATTACAAAAACATGGGAATATCACACTTGTAGAGTCTACACAGCTACTGTTACAGTCTACGAGTGGGATATTTACATGTTTTTGTACTCGTAGTGGCAGGAAACGTGGCGTCATAACAGTTAGTTTTTTGAAAGCATAATGTGAAACAAACTATACCATCAGTGATTTGTGAGCCATCTGAAGGTGTACCTGTTGGTGTAGGTGACAAAGTGTGTGACTTGCAGCCACTGAATCACTGTGACAGTGCTTATATCCGAGCAAAGTTTAGGTGCAGTTTTCGATATTAGCGGTGATAGTGATGTCAGATCTGGTAAAGAGTGTTTTGACACTGGTATTAATAGTTGTAGTTCTAAGTCTAGCGATGGTATGATCATGCATGCAGACCCTCAAACGGGTGTAGAGGTGGTTGTGGATGTCGAGGGAGGTTCACGGCTGTAGGCCATTCACAGGGTACTCCATTGGATCGTGGAATACGCGGGGTTGCAGGAGAATTAGAATGACGCCATCTTGAATTCCAAGCTTAGGAGGGGAAATTCGACTTGGCAACGGGCAGATTCAGATTCACTATGCTCGAATTAGGTAAAAATGAAAACCGCCTGGTGCCCAAAGTCTCATTATTAGCTGTTGGCATCATTTTAGAGAGCCTATTCTGGAAAAGTCGTCCTGACGTCATGGCCAAACTGGACTGAACGCAGGAAATCACTAGAGTGCTCCTTCATTGCCATCCGTCTATCAAGCTCTATTCCCTAAACTTAACTCAAAATCACAGAAGACGTCTTAGCTGCTTTTTTTCTGAAATACAAATTGTAAGTAAGAAATGGCTGAATGTGACACCCATGTCAAAGAGGCCATTACCAGGAATTAGGACACCTTATCTGATCCAGTCTACCTTCCCTGCATGAAAGACCGCATAACTTGGCCTTCATACCAGTTAAGCCTAAATCTCCATTGCTAAAATAAAAAAAAATTCAAAATGATGTGGAACCAGCTACGTTTGTTAAATCGACACCACTTTTTTTAATTTTTAAAACTTGATGCATTGTCTCAAGAGAGGATTTTGAAAGAGTGCTTCATTCATTTTTTAGAAATTCATTTTGTTTACATTGCATCGAAAATCCATGATACCGTAACCCTAACATTTTCACCCTAACCACGAAACGTGGTGGAACAATACAGAGAGTGTTCTATTCTAACGATGGGACCTTTTCAGCTTTTTGTGAGCTTCACCTAAACGAAAAAATAAGGTGAAGTTTTTTTTTAAATGTACTGTAGGGGAAGTAGTTTTGCTGCTAGATTTTTTTTGTTTCCATCTTAATGTTAATCAATGTTAATCAAAAACCCAAGGTGTTCTGAAAGCTGGCAATTTTTATGCTCACACAATGAAGGCACTCAAAATGATGGTTCTGCCAGGTAAAGCAGTCTACCATTTGGTATGGGGCAGGCTGTGTCATATACCCTCCCTTCAACAACCCCCTCCCCCAGGCCTCTGCAACCCCTGCCCGGACTCCAAAGTGGAAACTAGAATTATCTGTGGAATGTAGGGGTCAAGTAATACGCTAGAGAAATGGCCTTCCAATGAGGAAAAAATTAACAATAAAATCCATTCGACAACATACAGAGGGATTAAGTGTTCCTTGATTCACTGACACTTAGGCGACGGACACTTTGGCGAAAAAAAAAAAACATTTTTCCAAACGGATGGACAATTAGGCAACAAATATCGGACAATTAGGACACATTACATGTGTACTTTAGCAATTGCTGGGCACTGGACATCGAGTTACGAGCATAAAGAATGGTATTGATACATTAAAAACAAATTTGCTGATTTTTAGTGTATTTTTTATGTTTATCAATTTTTCATCCTATTTCGCCTAAGTGTCCACTAGTTGCGACTAACTGTGGTAGTCTTGAAACCCACTTAGCTTAAAGTACATACTCAAGTGCCACATCAGTAGTCTGAGAATCCCCTTACAACTGGCAAACCCTTAAGGTTGAGTATCTTCCAAGTGGGCTGTGGAATACTCTGAAGTACCAGGTTGGTAGTGCAGTGAAGCTGTGAGGGAATCCAAGGATGAGCAAGATCTCCTAAAATCATCAAGATGGAATTAGTTCCCGTATAGAAACAAAATAACCCAAATAACATTTCAGGCATTATTACAGGATGTGGAAACAATTTTTCTCAATGGCACAGCACTATCACTGGAAAAATACATCCTGCGTAAAAATTTTATTCCAATAATGCAGCAATTACTAATTGCAGCAAGTTACTTTGCTACAGGAAGCATCCACGAAATTGTAGGTGACTCTGTGGCGTTATCCCAGAAGAGCGTTTCACGTTGCGTAGCATGGTTCGCCAGGTTCACTGATGCTTTATGGGAACGGCACATTCAATTCCCCGTAGGCAACAAGTTCATAGCAGTGCAATAGAGATTCTATAACAAAGTAAGAGAACCCATGTACAAACCACAATTTCCAGATGTCGCAAGTGTCGGACACTACACACACATTGATATCCGTGCCGTTGGTGCAATGAACAGACAGGTATTTCGTAACAGGAAGGTGACGTTGCCTCGGAATATACAACGAATATGTACTGAAGATCTCTTTTCACATGTTGAAGCCCGTTATTATGGGTCAGCCCATGATAGTTGTATATTTTTATACAGTAACGTCTGTGTGCAGCACAAAGCCAGGTAATTACAAGCGTTGCTACCATACGACAGTGGCTGTCGAATCAACGTGGTTGCATGAATTCCTGTGCCTTCTTTGGGAGCTCTGTTAAATCCTGAGTAGAGGTCTTAGCGATGCAGATATAGAGTGGACTATTTCTGCATCTCCATCGTTGTCATAGAGATTATTTAGTGGCAGGATCTTGTCACGGCAAAATCCAACCAATCCACAATAGCAATCCTTTTTCTTAATTGTGGGTGTTCCTAATTAGTCCCATGTTTGTGCAATCAGTTCGGCAATGAGGTTGCACTCTTGATAGTAAATTGGTAGCATACGTACGTTCTATTTATTAATTTGCCTCTACAGAGCTTGGAAATGTGGTCACACTGACCACTTGAAGTACAGCCTTTATGCTTCAATGATGATGGATTGGTACTTGTATAAGTGATAGTTGACACTCAGCTCTGGCGTTCTAGACTAGTCCACGTAACTTGAGTAAATACTTCATTTGCGAGCGAAGTATATACTTAAGTACATATTTTCACAAGTGCCACTTGCTGTAAGATTAAGGGGGCGTTCTAGACCACCAGTGTTAGTGTCCGTACGATCAAACCATTAATCTTGCGGGTTGAAACGACAAATAGCAATGCACAAGGAAGTAGGCTACACTGTAGCTGCTGGAATACCCCCATCCACGCCTTCCAAAAAAAAAAAGAGTACTCCCTCACATTTCATGCAAATAAGGGTTATTTATTCTATTCATCAGCCCTACATCACTTTTGACCATGGAGGTAATACACCAAGGGAGGGGGGGGGGTGCGTTTTAACGATTTTATGTATACTAAAGAAAAAGTGTGTATTTCGATGATTATGGCATTGTGTAATGAGCAATCCTTAAAAATGATTTAGATGAAACAAATGCACGCCTGGCCAAAGAGCATAATCACGATGCTGATCATTCTGAGGGGATGTGTGTGAAATCGATAAATACCATGAAAACTGCAGGGAAGAAAACCAAGGACAAGCCATCGGTAATTTATGCAGAAACTGTAGCGAATTTAGAGGATCATGCTGGGAGAAATTTGAAAAAGGAAGAGTCATGCAAAAGGACGATTCGGAGAAATCGAGGATCCGCATTTCCGCCCGAACCTGAGAATCTCCAAGAACTGGTAATAGAAGGTAGGTTGACATTCTGCTTACAGTTAAAAACATACCTAGTCTGTTAAGGAAAATTCAAATTAACCTATAATAGCAATCGAAAAAAAAAGAAAAATACGATACCCCCCCCCCTCCACCCAACACTCATTAGGGGGTGCGTAGGGTGAGGGTAACACGCCGGGAATTCAGGGCCGTAGGTGTAGCCCCCGCAGCCCCCGCAAGGCGGGGGGGGGGGCCCGCTCAAACGAGGGCCCCAGATTTCCGAACTTGCATTAGAAAAACTTCAGTTTTTAATTATCGTATTTTCAAAACGATTAGATACTCAAGTTGTTATGTCGAACCAAACAAAACCCACTCAAAACCCCAATCAAAGCCCTACATACATTCATTCGCTTGCAAGCAGTTATTTTTGTTAGTGCGCATTAAAACAAAATGCCCCACCCAATTCTCTTCCCTACAAAACGAAACGATGGATTTTCGTTCATTATGCTGACTGCAAACGCCAGTTGAATCCTCTTATGAGTCATCGCAAAACCCTGTCTTGATGAGACGGATGGCCGGCAAGACTTGAAAAAATAACCATTTGTGTCCTTAGTTCTTACGAACTATAACTAGCAACATAAAAAAGAAAAGAAAATAACGAAATTATTGTTTATGTTGAACAATGATTAACAACTTTGAGCCAATCGTACTTGACGTTTTCTATCTGGTGGTTTCTCGTTTTTGTTGAAACGCTACCCGTGGGTGTCAGGTCGGCTAAATAAGCCGTGCAGTTATGGAGTGCTTTTAGTGACATGAAACTGATGTTTTATTTTTTTTCAATTCGCAATTCATTTGCAATTCATGTCATCAAGTCATCCTTAATTCTTGGTCTCCTGCAGTAGTAGTCTTTTGATTTTTAAATGTGTTGGATCAACTCAATTTTAAAGTAATGCAAAGCCAAGAAAAAACTTTACTCACTCCCCCCCCCCCCCCCCCGGAGGGCAAAAAGCCGAAATTAAAAATAGTGAGCCACATTTAAAAATTTTCTTTGTGTAATTCATGAAAAAGAGTAATATAGTAGCCTATAACAAATTGCTGATACCGATACCATACCGAAATTTTCTGAATTCACTCCGCATTAACATAAGGGCCCCACATTTTTTCTTGCAGGTGGGCCCCAGAATTCTCAGCTACGGTACTGCGGGAATTAAATGGTTCCAGGAATGGAACTAAAAAATTGACGCTATTGCACTTTTTTAAAATTTTCAGTTGCGTGAGATGGCTTTTTTTTTACTAAACAAAAGTGAATTTTTAAAAATGTTTGCAGGTAAGTGGGCAATGACAGTTTCACCCAAACCAAAAAACTCTTTTCTCAGGGATAACGGCGTTGATGCAGTATCACTCTTTGCTTCTGAGGCGGGACTAAGAAAACTAGCCCTGGCTGATACTTGGCTGGGAGACGGCAATTTCAATATGTCACCACAGAATTTTATGCAGCATTACGTAATACGGGAACCCTGTGGCGAAACTGCTGTAAGTGTCGCTTTTGCGTTTTTACAAAAAAAAGGATCAAGAATCATACGAGAAACCCTTGCAAGGACTTAATGATGGCTGTGTTGCACATGAACTTCATCCTGACCCGAAAGTTGTAGTTTGCGATTTTGAAGTTGCATTTATTAATGCAGTTAAAAATATAATGGGGGATTACGTTAGGGATGGGTCGGTTTCATTTTTTTGACATCGGTTCCGGTTTCGGTT
The DNA here is from genome assembly GCA_023313725.1 of Lithobius niger. Lineage (NCBI taxonomy): Eukaryota > Metazoa > Arthropoda > Chilopoda > Lithobiomorpha > Lithobiidae > Lithobius > Lithobius niger. The sequence goes on along the minus strand of JAHWFP010002239.1, from coordinate 49,165 downwards.
TTCAAGCCCACAAAACCGCGGTTTCGGTTTCGGTATCGGTTTTTGCCACCCTCCACCCCAACCATGTGTTTATATTTTTTTTCTTGTAACATTAGTATTACTAACTTCTAACTCGCTCCTTCTTTCACTTTCAGCAGCGTCATAGATAGGTTTTGCTATGGCACCATTTTCCTCTACTGTATTTTGTTTTAAATGACTAGGAGCTTTGCATAAAAAATGATAATTATTAAGAAAAATTTAAAACAACCAATCAATCTTTGATTTTTTGAACACCGTATGAAAAACCGTCACAAAACCCGAATCGGTTTCGGTTTCGGTTTTCAGTAAAAACCGAAAATTCGGTTTTGGTTTCGGTTACCGACCCATCCCTAGATTACGTACGCATTGAAGGTTGCTTTTACTATTTAACATAGAGTACTTGGGGGAAAATTCAAAACCTCTACAAGGAAAACGGAGAGTTTCGTCTCTTCTGCTCTAAGATTGACGCTTTGGCATTTTTGCCAACAGACTGTGTTCGTATTGGACTTCAACATCTCCGAGATATCGCACCAGCGCAAACTGATAATATTCTCGACTATTTCGACTAAACGTACGTTGAGTGGTATATTCAGACGAGGTGGTCGACAAGATCGTGGGAATATTCGACTGCCTATAACATCCCTGCTCGATTCCCTCCAGAAGTTTGGAACTGCCACGAAGCAACTATAAACGATGATCCACGCACCAACAATCTGACGGAATGATGGAATCATAAGTTTTTCCACCTTGTTGGTCACCATCATCCAACCACCTGGAAAGCTATAAGGGCGTTGCAACGGGAAGAAGTTACGGTTTGTGCTATATTAATGCGAGATAGGAGCAGCGTCTAAGAAGAAAGTTTTCCGTAAATTCATCGAAATGCAGCGACTCTTACAGTGTCTTTGTCTACAGTTCGATGAAGGTGTTAAAATTCGGAAGATTTTATTAGCAGTGTGGCCTGCAACATTAAACATAGGTAACTGAAAGGCTGAGCGTCATTGTGAATTGTGCATTTTTATCCTCTACAAAGTGTTTTTATTTTTATTAAATTTTTATTTTGCCTGTCGCCTAAATATCCGTCGCCTAAATGTCCATCTCCTAAGTGTCCATCGCTAAAATGTCCATCGCCTAAATGTCCGATTACCATCTTCCTTAATATCTTTACCAGAAATGTTTTCTCATTTTTTAAAAACAAATTTAGATTTAATTTTTAAGATGGTTTGTCCCAGTCTTATAAAAAAGAACCGTTGGGCATAGTTCACCCACTTGGCAAATTTCAGCAAGCTAGGTCGAAGAGTCTTTGATTCCAAAATAAATTGAAATTTTCCACTTGTTAAAATTTATATGGAAATATATCAGTTTACATTGCCTCCTGTCGTAGTCCTACACAGGTGAATTGTGTTAGACAGTAAGATAACACCAGCAAGGCCAAATTAATTGTTCAAAGTACAAAATAGGGGGAAAACTTGGAATCAGCAATTATAAAAGCATTTTGAAACTAAATTAGATTGTAAGAAAAAAAGCATTAGGTTTCAAAACCTTACCCCTTGCTTTAAAGTTGGCCTAACCCAAATATGTGGCATGCATTGCGTGTGGTATTGAAAGTATTGTAAATGGAGTAAATTGGATCAACCCTCACGTGATGACATGGTGACATGTGACACGTGGTGACATGTGAATTAAAAGCTACATGATTCGTGTGTATAGATTCGGTGGCCATATTGCACTGAAAAAGGAACAATGTTGAGGAATAATCTCGAGTGAGTGGGGTATGTTTAGGAAGAATTTCATAAAAAGTTGTTGTAGTTGGTGTGTAGAATGGAAGGTCGAGTCATTTCCCAGCACCGCTTGAAAGTGGTAGGAGAGTTAAAAATTGGGAGATATTTTAATAAGGTAAAGTGCAATCTGTAATTTATTAAATTATTTAGAGAAAACTAATTTTATCATCAAACCCGTACAAATTCTTGATAGAATTAATACCACACTAGTTCGGCTGCCTGTCAAAACTAGCCATTTACGTTTTTGCTTATAGAGAATTTAGCGTTTTTAAGTAATAAAACCATACCTTTACAGAAATTTCTTTCCAATTGAGGTGTGTAATTATTGTCAAAATACTGGGTTGATTTTATATGATTTTGGAGTGGAAAATTACTGGCCGTTTCGTGGCATATCAACCAAATCCAAACTGTGAAAGCAGCCACCATTGTTTAAAAATAGATAGCATTTTTGCTTTATTTATGAAAACCCCAAAAATTTCAGGTAATTTTGGTAGCTTCTAATTCAAATTTGGACTGTGACAAATAATATGTTGTTAAAAAAATAGAGATATTTTAGGCTTTAGTCTTCTGTCCAGCCGCACCGGCTGAGAAGACTATTGCAACGACTTTGGCCATCCATCCGTCGCCTTTTTCAACTTCGCAACGGTACCAGATATTGACGACCACTGTTTACAATGTTAGATTCAGTATCAAAAGTTAGCTAAATAACATGGCAAATTAAAACATCGTTACTTCCTTATAGCTAATAGACTTCTTCGACGTAACTAAATTAGATAATAATATTTGATCGTCGAACTGAAATCCTAAGGATAACACTGCAGCCGTAAAAACAAAAGCATTTTAGCTTCGTTTAAAATAGTCTGGTTGCATTGTTGCATGAATGAATGGGCTTACCATCTCGCCAGATTCTCCATTAGGCCCAAAAAAGAAAATTAGGCCTAAAATCACGTTACCACGGCAACGTCAAGTTACTACGAGTAGCTTCTGGCTTCATAAACAGCGTCTCTCCCGTCACTTGCCTACTACCACTGATCTATTTAGGCTACGTTGTTTGTTACATTTAACACTTCCCAGAAAACCCTCACAAAGCTCTTGTTTCACTTTTGGAATTGGGTATTTGCGAGTGAAGCAGAACGTACATCTTGATACGCAATGGCTTATTACCCACCTCTGATTCAATACCTATTCAAAAATTGCAGTAATCTAAAGCTTTGCAACTACATTTCCAAGAAGTAACTACATCCCATGAAGTAAAGTATAAGCCTCAATAATGCCGGTTATTGTCTTTCCTGTTTATTTACGAAGAAGGGTTCTATTTAACATTTTACATCACATTGTTTACGGTCATGTTCAGCAATATTAGCTTTGACTTTAGAAATCAGCAAAAACCCAAACAAGGTTAACCTTCATCCATCTGGGCGTAACGTTCGCAAAATATTGGTTTTAGAACAACGATGATTTGCCTATAAGAATAGCAGATAGAATGAGGTTTGTACTACTGTGGATTCGAGCACTGCTAAGGTTTGAGAGACTGCACTGCAACTAAAATATGTGAATAAGTATTAAGTATTAACAAGAAATTTTTTACTACAGATAAAATGTGGGAAATGAATTTTGTCAATAGCAGATGGTATGTCACCATCCGTCTGATCTCTAATGAAACACGTGCATCACGTAAAAAAATTTTAAACGTTGCACATTATGTCTTTATTTTACAGCAATATTACAGAAAAATGTAAAGATGTCAGTTTTTATAGTCTGTTTTCCTCCATCAGCTTCATTTTTACTTGCTTTATGTCACTGCATTTTAGATAGTATTTAACAGGAAGGGAGGAGAAATGGAAGAAAGTTTTGGTCACTATTTACGTTTTTACATATTAGGCCTGCATTCTCTTGTGTTCCTTCCCTTGAATCACATCTGTTTTAAGCCAACTTTTTAACACAACTTTATTATGGAGTATCGTATTTCTTTTGTTTGGTGCTATCATAAATATTTTACTTAAAAAAAACTACTGTTGGAACAAACCGATTTCGTCCCTGGTAAATAATTGTGTACCTATAAAATGGAGTAATTAAACAACAGAGAGCAACAAGAACACCATTAAAGGCAGTTAAATAAAAAAAATATTGTCTAAAATACCATTCAAAGAAAATATAAATACTTGCAAGCCATAGTGTCGTATAGGGTTACACGTGTAATGAAAATACAAACCATTTCGGTAAAACTTACCCTCAAAGTAGACAATCAAAACACAAAAAGCATACACAGACAATTTGCCCCCCAAAGTACTACTACACGATCAAAATATTCATCAATCACGATAAACAACAGGTGTCACGACGTGGGTGTATTAGTTGCCTTTGTGTTGGGACCGATATCATAATATAGTGTACAATATGAAGAGGTCTGGCATTCCACCATGGAGGCTTTACTTCTGTTTGAATAATTTGGCCTAATTCCCCGACAAAGCCTTCAGAGGAAGAAAATTGCTCAACAAATTCAGGAATTGCACCACCAACAGTCATATGGCCGCGGCTGACCCACAACTCCTTTAGCTGGCCTGATTTTAACATATCTTTCAACAGTTCTACTGAAGAGCCACTGAATTTCTGGCAACTCTTTACCATGTCATGAGACAACAAAAGCGTTTCCAACTTCGAGACTCTTTTTTCTTTTCTGATTACGCTCCGTGTCCATTTCTTAGCCCTCAAACACAGCAGGAAATTACCGAGAAATTTATCTGAACATCTGTCCCAAAATTCCAAACGGACTTTGGGATGGCAATAAGAAAGCAAGGCAACCAAACTACAACAAAAAGACTCCTCTTCAATGCAGTCCTCAATAGCTAAAACTCGAAGATTCCTTAGGTATTTCTGTTTCCATACCTGGTTTAATTCTTCCACAATATTACAACACACGTATAATTCACGTAGATTCTGGACCAAAGGTGCATTGCCTTCTTGAACAAACACAAATGATTCATTCCATGGAGACTGTACAAATAGATATTGTATTGAGAAAGGTGGCAAATCTGTAACGAAATTCTCCAGGTAATGACTAAGCTGTTCAGGGTAAGCGACTAATGGAGGCCCAACGCACGGAAGCACATTTCCTGTTAATTCCATATAGTTCCATGTCTTACCGTTAATGTTGTCAAGAGCTACAAACAATGGGTTGTCTTGATCGCCTTCAATTACCATGTCCAAAAGTATTTTTGACTGGTTGGCACAATATACAAACTCATTCCAGGGTTGTACTGGAACGTTAGTACGACAAGTAAATTTAACACTCGTTATTACTTCTCTTTGAATCAACTTTGTAAGTTCAGTAAGTGTTGTTACCAAATCAATTTCTTTGCATTCGTACTTTATTTCATTAATTGGCTTGTTTACCCTAAGTCCATCAATTGTCAACCAATTCGATAACCACCCTAATTGTTTATCAAGACTGGCTTCACTGATCACAATCCTGAACTTGGACAGCAAACCTTTTCCAGGTAAAGGAATAAGAATCCTCTGATGTGTTAATACTTCATGGAAGTTCTGCTGCTCATCGTCATTCATGTCTCGTGTAACTTTAATTGGATGAGTGAGTGAAAGTGTGGTATTGTTTGATTCATGTCCACTAATGATGCAATTGTTTGTTAGGACAATGACTTGTAAACTACTTCTTTCCAAAGCACGGTTCAAAGTTGTTTTTAATACACTTGAGTATTTATCCTCTTCTGAAAATACGTAAACTGGACGAATAAATGGCATAAATGCCTCAGCTACATCAAAAAAATCCGATTGGCAGTTAATTGCCAGTCCATCAGCATTATGACATTGAGTAAAACTGTTGAACCATCTTTCAGCTTGTAAGTTGTTTCCTACAATTGCACATAAACTAGTTGACTGTTTTCTGCAAAGTCAAAATAGAAATGGTCCAACTAAGCTACTCGTAGTCTTCAAATAATGTTGGGCAGTTTGTAAGCTTAGAAAAGCTTCGACTTTCGAATGGGACATCACAGTGGTCCACAAGTAGTAGGCTACAGAAAACTCTACGAGTGAAAGGTGCAGTGGTTCAAACCATGATTTTCGTTTTAAACCACTTTTCGAGTCATTCTGTGTCAAAATGCCTATCTTAAGAATGTCGCCACTCCCACAGTTCTGAACTACCTGGTCCTCTGAAAATAAATAGCAAGATGTTCTCAGTGCTTTCTCAGCAAGATATCCGAATTGACTAAGCATCAGAACATATGCAGGTGGGTCGTCTGTGTCAAAAACGAAAAAATCACAAACTTGACCAGTTCTACCAACTTTAGAAAACATTCTTCTCAAAAGAAAGTTGAAAAGCATTTTGTACAGGTCGGTTTTTGTATTAAGGCAGTTTATGTCTAATTCTTCAGCCACAGTAACAAGTAGCAGTAGGAATAACGGGCTATCGAAAAGTTGATTTTTAAACAGCTCTTGAAATTGGCTTTCTACCAATGTTATTGTATTTGCCAACTTGGCAGGTGAATGGTTTAAGTACAGTTTCACAAATCTTACTTTATTTTCTCCTTTTAAGCCTTTAATTAATACTCTCCTGTCCACACACTGCAGTAAATTTGTAAATGGCAAATCCGGATTTTCTGTCTTCAGAGGAATACACCCTAAACGGGTTGTCACGATGATCGTTGATTGGGGAAATCGTTTACCCATTATAGCAGAAATTATACCGGTTTGTTTGTTTTCTGCTACTTCGTCAAACCCATCTAAAACAATCAATATTAGCCTCTGATTTTCACGTATAGCGTCTAAGACCTGTTTTTCGGTGTAATCTTCTAACTGAAGCGTGTCCACGATTAGCTTATCCAGCGTCTCCTCAAATTCCCGGAGGCGAAGTAGTAGCACAGCTTCAAACCTTTGTATATATTCTTCTCCTTGTGCGTGATCGTAGCACAATTTGGCAGCTAAAGTAGATTTACCATAACCTGCAGGACCTTCAATCACTATCCGAGTGGGTATCCTTCCTTCTATCGGCTTGAATATATCATGTAGGTGAAGACCATGGGATTCTTTATCGTTTTTGAACTCGACTTCTAGATCAACAAAATAATCTTTGTAGTTTAGCTCCCAGTCACTCAGCCAGGGAATCTTCGGAATTTGCATTTTTTCGTGTTCATGTTGAAGCCTTGCTTTTAGGCATGCCCAAACATCTGAAAAATAAAACAGAGGTGAATTATTAACTCGGAAAAATGTTAATACAGTACTGGTGAATAATATACAGACAAACTATAGCCTTTAAAATTTAAGTCTAAAACTTTGTTTCTCAAACAGATTTTCATAACGTATGATATCTCAAGAAATACCAAGTTATCAATATTTTTTTTGATAAACTGCTTTGCTCAAAATCTCAAGAGAGAATAAAAATTGTATGCCAATAAAGAACACGAGATTATGCAGTTTGATTTTCATAATTACTAAGCCTAACATGATGAAGGTTGTTCATTGCACAAATGGACTTCGTAGTAACCAATGTTGAGGAATAAAGACTACCATGTATCCTGTTAAATTTAACTTTATTAATAAACAAAAACGGAACGTTAAATGTTTAGAGTAAGGATCTAAAAGTCAAAACCTAGAAGGAACACGGACAAGCTTTGACAGTCAGGGTCTAGGGGTAAAATTTGTCAGTAAGAGGCTGGAAAGCATTAGACCCTTACTACCCGGTGGTTAGATTAGTTCTAATCTCTTCGGACTGAACTTGTGTATGAACGGTTGTAGCAGGTTTTCTTTGTTCTTAGAATATTGTTTTGGAACTTTAATAACACAATTTTCTTGTTAAGTTTGGCATTTTGTGTTTTGATGCTTTAGAATTTTTATTATATTTCGTAGATTTATGGTAGAGGATTACCATAATGCTGTCTGCTACGAATATGCTGGCATGTTACTAAATTGAAAAATAATTTTCAACGTAAAGCAAAGCAGGAAACGTATAACCATACTACCACTTGATCATCACATGGGTCATTGTAGGAGGATTTCCAGTTTTTCGTGAAAATGTATTTATTGCTGACCACTGGGTAGTAAGGGTCTAATGCTTTCCAGCCTCTTACTGACAAATTTTACCCCTAGACCCTGACTGTCAAAGCTTGTCCGTGTTCCTTCTAGGTTTTGACTTTTAGATCCTTACTCTAAACATTTAACGTTCCGTTTTTGTTTATTAATTCGTGTTACTTTTAGAATTGCAGCTAAACTGTAAAACAGTGCAGTTGACGGTCAAAGCTGATAACACAAGAGACCCTAGGCTGACCCTTACTAATCTGGCTATCGTCAATGGTAACAATAGAAACAAATCCTTTAATCTTCAGTCTATATCTTGCAGCTGGCGATTGCTAATTGGTATTGTTGCATAATAACAATGTTTACAACAATGTAAAACAATCAATCTGGTGGTTTAGAGCTCCGTAACCCCTGAACCACTTGACCAATTAGAAAAGGCCTTATGAAAAGGGCACATCTACAGAGCAATACCTGTAAAATGAGCGAAGAACCAGCTTTATAGGACAAATGGTTTGACCTGTAGAGAGGACAGACGAAAGTATCCCCAGAACAACAACAACAACAAGCAGAACAAGAAGTTGTCTATTTGGCCCCTGTCTGCATCTCGGGTTTGGGTGGACCGAATTTTACAATTTTTGGACTGCAGACAGGCCTTTACTAGTCAAAGCTAGATTCCAAATTTGGTTTAAATATGTTTACTTTTGACGGAGTTATAAGCTCTCAAAGTTGAGAGTTTAACACAGAGGTCCTAGGTCGACCCTTACTAACACTGGCTATCGCCAGTGTTAATATCGCATATTGTTATTCTTCAATTTATCAAATTTGGGTGCAAAGAAAAGGTTTAATACGATAGAATACTGTCGGCTCTAGTAAATTAGGTGCTTTGGGTCATAAAACATCTAATCGCTTGCTGACTGATTTAAAAGCCATAAAACATTAATGCAAGTATCATTTTCAACCTGCTTCAAAAGAAAGACAGTGTTGACATTACGTAGAGCAAGGTGGTCTGGTGGTTAACACGGCTAGTCCCAGATTCGAGCCAGATCTCAGCCACAACTGACATTTTTGGGAGAAAAACGGCCCTGTCAGGACTCGTGCTTATGTCGATTGTGACGTGTAAAAGCTTCTATGAATTTTCGATTGGAATTACCTAGAAAAAATAATATGATTTCAAAGGCCAAGCTCTTTCGCCTAGTTAATGCGACCGAGTTCGAAGGTGAAATGAAAAATATGAAGATTGCCTACCACACACGTTTCAAGAATTTCATTGAATGCCTAATGTCTCAGTCGAAGTCTTGTTCTCAATATCAGTATTAGTTTTAATCTGAGTCACAACTTCAAATAGCCAAAAAGCTTATGAGGAGATATCACTTTTTTGACCGAAATTGATAAGTTACAATTTGCGCCCTAGTAATTACGAGATAAAAACCAAATAGCCCCCAATAAGACCCCAATTTTCTTTTATTTTGGCTTAGCATTTTACATCATAGCAAAAACCAATTTTTTTAAAGTTGCCAAGTTGAAAATGGAATACCCTTTCACTGGAGTGATACAATATATCCACCAATACATATACAATATATACAAAATATCCACCAAGTTATAATCCTACTGAGAATTAGTTCAAACACTAATTTATTGAAACCCTTTACTATTGCTGCACGGGTGGGATTAATTAAGCAAATGCTTTTGTCTGTAGCTATCACTTCTTTGAAAGGTAAAACCAATCTCAGCTCAGAGCCTTATTTTATACATACTACTCTTTTTACTTGTATTGTTTGATCACACTACTTCATCAGAAATGTTGTGACATTGAATTGGTGGCAACAACCATTTTTTCGACGTTGTAGTTCATTTTTTTAAACTTCTAAAGAAGTCCTTTTCAATATTTCTAAAAGCTGAACCCTTTTAAATTTGTTACCTCTTGTTATTTTTGGTTTTTTATGATATCACTTTTTCCCCACTTTTTGATTGCATTATTTCAGATTAGCACCCACTTATGCCATTCGCAGAACACCCCCAGACAGCAAACCCAAAAAAGGTTAGGAGGTCATGTTTTACTGCAGTAAAACGGCCCATTTTGTTTCTGAACTCCTTTCCAGTACTTCATTATGTGATAGTGAACCAACTAGCCACCAGCCACCACTGCCAGCCACTAGCTAGCCGCTAGCTAGCCAGAGGACAGAAGTAGACGAAGACAAGGAAAAGTGATAGTCACAGCAATTGTTGTTGGGTTTGAACAACAATTGCCAAAGCGATAAGAAAGGGAGAAAAAGAGAATTTTTTATTTTTTTTTATTTTTAAGGTTGTGTTTGTGTCAGTCATATAAAAAAAAACATTGTGCACATTTTCAACAATCTAGGTTGGATAGTCCCTCCCTAATCTAGTTCCAAACAACTCCAACACATTCACACACTAATAAATTTTCTGCCTACTTGATTCAATACTATTTGTCTATTTTCTACGTGCATGTTATTCCTACATTTTTCCGACTAGAATTGAACCATTCATTTTCATTTTTAGTAGATGTCTGAACATGCTATGTTTAAAATTTGATGCCTTTTAGATGAAGTGGTGCTTTGGAAAGTGGCTCCCACTAAAACACCACTGTGTCAAATTTTTACAAAAATATTTGTTTTGGTATTGCGTAATTCGTGAGGAAAATAATTTCTGGTAACGGAAGTGTGCTACCAGCCTCTAGTAAAACATGCATACATCGGTCCCTAACACTGATAGACCCTATAGATTGCCCTAGATGCAAAAGAAACATTCCCACCTTCTGAGTGAACCTATTGTAGTCATCCATCCAAATTGGAAACGTCACAACACCAGGTGAAAGTTGAAAATGAGCGAAAAATCAAAAGTGCGGAGTTTTGTGTTCTGACTGACAGCATAGCTCGATCCGTTTTTCTTGGTTTGATTCCAAGCATGAGACTGTTTTTAATTAGCTCTATACTGTAAATGAATGAAACAGTCTACGTTAAAGACTGGCCTTGTGAGAAGGCAATACACACTAATCTGACAAAGAAAGAAATGTCAACTGCCCTAACTGGAACTAGAACCTGGCCTTCTCGCTGACTAGGCTATAGACACACTCACCACTGTGCTACCGGGGCAGCTCCTGACCACAAGCTCAAGTCGATATCAATATCTGTTTAGTCTTTCTCTGTGTTGACCTACAGGTTGCAAAAATACATTCAAGGGTGAAAAGCAACTTTGCTTCTTGACTTTCACAGTAGAAATAATGTAAGCAATAAATAAAGAATAAATAACAAGTAAAGGATTCAACGAAGCAAACAGCCTGCATTAAAGAGTTGGCTGCTTTAAAGACTGCAGACTGTTTGCTTTGGTTATTCTTTACCTTATGATATATTCTTTATTTATTACTTATATTTTTCTAATATGGAAGCCAAGAAGCAAAGCTGTTTTCCCTTGTTCTATTATTGTTTGTGACGTTTATGTTACCACTGAAAAAGACTAAACAGATAATAAGTTCGGTTGGAGCCTGCAGCCAGGATCTGTCCTGGTATACACAGTTCTTAGAGCACCCGGCCTAGTCAGCGAGAGGTACTGAGTGCGAGTACCAGTCGGGACAGTTGTCTTTTCTTTCTCTCTCAGATTTGCATAGCTTGTCTTCTCAAGGCCAGTCTTTAATGCAGACACTTTGATTAGTTTATCCTTTACCTTGCGTTTATTCTTTATTGACAGTTAACATGCACAGTCAACATTTTGAGCGGTATTCTATATTGCAGTGCACTCTGTTCGTCTGCTGCTGTTTGTGTCTCTATTTTCCAGTATGGGACTATTTTTTTAATTCTCTTTTATCTGTTTTTATGCGGTATGACACACACAGTCAATATTTTCAGTGTTGTATTCAGTCTGACAGCTTAGCCCAGTCTATTATTGTTGGCCAGTGATGAACGAATTAGTCTCTAGCTCAATTTCATAGCGTGTGGGATTTTTCTTTATTTTCTTCTAGTGTTGCATTTATTACATTTTAGCAAAGGCATAGTGGGAAGTGTTTTGAAACAGACTTGTGGGTTAAACGTAAGATGTTATGTTTTGTAGGTAAGCATAAACTGTCAAAAGGTCCTTTTATAAATATTTATTTAAAGTGTTTTAGTTAAAGATGTTACGTTAACTGACTTAAAATTATTATGATTGTGGTCTGTTAATTTTCTAAAAATCAAAGGATGATTTGTATGCAAACATGCTGCCTGAGGCAAGTACCAGCAACTAATTTTCTGTGAACTCCTAACGTTTTCCTCAACTATTCTATACAGTCTAGTGACAACAGTTTCATATGGCTTTCACTTTGTTTTGTTTGAGATGGAGTTTGTGTTACGAAAGTGGGCTCTCCCAAGGAATATGAAGGACAATTTTCAACTTCATGATTTGTCAACATGACATTAGCTGGACCTTCTTTGGCTGGCTAACATCACATGTTTTCCAATTTTTGCTGTTAGCCACCATTTTTGGTCCACGAAACTACAGTGCCAGCTGAACGTTTTTCCAAGGGAAGGCAGGTATACATGTGCAATTTGTGCATATAATTAGGTTTGGTTGCCAGTGAACAAGTATTTAAAATAAAAGCCATTTGCTTGTTAACCAGTGAAAGTGGAACTTACCCGCAAGAGTACATGGACTGGAAAGAAAATTAAACCACAGTATAGAATTGTTTATTTTGTAGAATCAAGATTTGTTTTTTGAGGGGACTGTGATTAGAGGATTACACAGTAGATTTGAAAATAATGGGGGTCTCACTGATGTAGGGAAAGCACAACCAGAAAATATTCCATGAATGTCGGTGTATAGAGGTAGGCCTAACACTAAAATTTCTTGGAAAACAGTGAGTGTGATTACAGAGTGGTTCAACCCACCTTTAGAAAACACATTGTTTTGTTATTTTTTCTTGACTTAATTATATTACAGTTGCCAAGCTATTATTGCCCAAAATTGAATACTAACATTGCGGGAGAAGTGGAAGTATGTGCAATACAAATGACCCCACCACCCCACTTTCCTATGGACCAAGGTGTTGATATTTTCAGATTTTGTCACATCGGTGAACATTGCTCAATAACCAACAATTAACAATGGGGGGTTTTACCAGACACTGTGCTTCAGCCCATACAGTGTCGTGACCTTAAGCTCCACCAATAAGTCGTCGCAATAGCCTCAGATGGTTTAGCAGGCTCTGTCCAGGGAAATTTGTAGTAATACTTTCCGGACGTATACTAGTGTGTTGTGAGATACAACTTATTTGTTACAATGTAATTACAACAATCTCAAACCTGATTTATTGACTAGGTATTCCAAGTAATTTGAAGTCAATAATAGATTTGTAAACCACTCTATATATTCGTTATTGTTGACCGTTTGTTGTATTTATAATTTACATTGTGAGTCCAATTGGGACAATTGTACATTCCCATTCTACACTCCCTACGTTGCTTATTGTTGTCCAGACTCCTCTATGGAAAAACGTGCTGGAGTTGGACGTAAAACGGAATCAACAATAGTCGTTATGGCAAACATTCGCCATATTGTTGGAACCGAATGCGCGTCCTTCTGTTCAACTTAATTCTCAATACAGTTTGCTTTGATCTGAACCGAGTTTAAGTACATGAGCATTAAACCGTTAGACAAATACATAATTAGCAATCAAAAACGAACTCGTTTGATGTTTGAGGTAAGGTTTAACTGACCCGAAGTCAAAACAGCAAAGGAACACAAATAAACTTTCCTGTAAGGTTTCATATACCACAGTGTTCTTGTATTGTTTAGTCCACGTGAAACCTTACTGCTGTATTCACGTGTTTACAGTTTTTACTTTAGAACACGATAGGTCAGATAGGTTCATTCTACTTGGTTAAACGGCATCGCTGAAAAATCGTAAAAACCATAGTTTTAGTGTACTCAGTACAGACCTACAGAATAAGTAGTTCAGGGTTCGTGTGACTCCTTCAAAGACTGGAAATGTCATTGAAAATAAAAATGAAAGACCTGAAGTCTTGAATATGAAATCTTGAAAAGTGGTGTATGTATTAATAGGATGAATGGAAAGGAGACGACTTAACTTGAATAGTGCTGAAAAATATAGCCCGAAAATAGTCGAGTGTGCAGCATTATATTATTCTTATAATAATTTTGAAAGTTGGAATATGGTTTTAATTTTATTGACGTGTCTAATGGTTGAACACAGCAGTTTCACGTGGACTACACAGTACAGGAACACTGCTGTATATGAAACCTTACAAGAAAGTTTATTTGTGTCCCTTTGCTATTTTAACTTCGGATCAGTTAAACCGTACCTTCAACATCAAACGAGTTCGTCTTTGTTTTCTAATTCGTGATACTTTCACATAGCAAGTTGGGTTTCTGTGCTCTTTGCAAACGCACTGAATTTCGCTTGCTTCGCTCACTCATGCAGTGAAAGTCTTTCTTTTGGAAGTTGGTTTCTCTGCAGCTCTCTTTCAGTGGCTTTGTCCTTTCTTTGTAATATAACAATAATGCAATATAATATAATACAGCAAGCCAAATGGGCAATGGATATTTTAGCTGTAACACGGGAGAGTGACGTAAAACCACTATAAACCATTTGTAATAAGGATAATGCTTCTCCTAATTCCTGAAAGTGCGGGTGAATTGTTGGCTGACCAGCATTGTTAGCAGATGTTTAATCTTCAGTCTACGCCTTGCGAGGGAATTTGCTGATTGGCATTGTTGCATAAAAACAATGTTTAAAACAATGTAAAACAATAAAACGGATCGATCAGGGGCCTGTAACTCCAGAACGGGGCGACCAATTGAAATTTCTATTTCTATAAAGGGCATATCTCCGGAAGTAGATCTTTCAAATGAGCCATGAACCAACTTTCTACGACAAATGGTTTAGTCTGTAGAGACAATTGTATAAATGTGTCCAAAGTCACCATCCCCATCACCACCACCTCCTTACAAGACAAAAATGAAACTCACGATTCCAGCTGAAGTCCAGATCTCCAATGTGACAAAATCGGAAATAAATAAAAGTTGGTACACGTGTTGGCCAAGTCCGACAAGGCTTATATACCAAATTTCAGTGGAAAATGTTGAACGACGGCGGAGAAATTAAGCTTCCAAATTTCGGCTTTAACATGGGAGAACATGGTTAAACCTTACAGTAAAGGCTACCGCCGTTATTAATAGACACGACGTTAGTTTTGTCAACAGAGAAGGGAGTGGAATGACTCGAGTCAAAAAGGCGAAGTCAAGCCTGCCAGAGTTGTAAGTTTTAATGTAGAGGAACCTGGACCAATGCGGAGCCTAAAGAAATGTAGAAATAGGAGGAGTACGTGAATGTCACCCCAATGATTAGAAAGTGAATGGTCACGTGAGTAAACTTCCAGATCGTAATCATTCAAATATGTATCAAATGCTATTCAAATAATAAGCACAGCCTTTAATTTAGTGAAGTTAAAACTCGTAATTTCTGATGGTGCATTTGAAGTAGTTAATATCTGAAGGATTCATGGTCCGTGATAGTCTCGTAATGCACACTGTACTACCCAGAGTCATCAACTTGGTCAAATGCAACGTGCGAGTACGGATTAGCACCCATACTTTCTGACGGGCATGGCCAAATGTAGGAATTTCAGGTATTCGAATCACTAGGCATGGCATCATTCCTACGTTTGGTGATGACGTGGGCTATCGCCTATTTTACGCGCCAACAGCTTGGTAGCATTTTTATGACATCATAGTAGTAATTGTGATTAACTACTTTTACTAGCATCAGTGGTTCATTACCACTCATCAAGGTTGCTAAGGTTTTTAGCTTTTGTAATACAACTGTAAGATTACCAGTATAGCTGGTAGCGTACATTTGCATGCAGAGATAAACTCCACTATGGTTTGGAAGCATCAAATTACAACTGCTTAAGACTGCGTTGCGTTTGCCCACTACAGTTCAAAAGCCCAGTACACAGTGTGTTTCGTAACACATCTTATACTCCCATCCACATTGAGTTTGCAGATCTGTAGATGATAGATAGCCTCCCGAACCAGTAACATCACAGCAGGGTAAGCGAAGACTTCCCCACTCCAGTATCATTTATTTTATTTTTTACGATCAACAGTAACAATAGAGAGATTGAGAGAATATCCCGAAACACTCAACTTCAAATCCCCCAGTGCAATGGCCCAATGTTGGGGTATTCATTTACAAGCTCAACCACAGAGGGTTCACCTACACTACTATGAGGGTATTTCAACTTTGACTGAGCTCGAAGATTTCAATCCTTGGTGAACGTTATTCGCTTGCCTAGCTCAGGAGAAGCCATAACTGCCACTTGTCCTCAAGCAAGATCCATCAGTACCAGCAAATGCTACCCCTGTAGAGATAGCAGCATGGAATCAGTTCAACACCGAGTGCAAAACAGCCCTTCTACTCACAATGCCTTCATCTCTTGCAATCCGTTTCCATACTGTAGTAAAGGCCGTCATATATGGGAAAGAATCTTACAGGATTTTGCTCGTGTAGACCCGTTTCACCAGATGCACCACTGAAAAGACCTAATCTCACCGCAGATGAAACCAAGTGAAGATGTTGCATAAGGCACACGAGGCATTCTGGGTGATGTCATGCAACGGGATATCCCCTGACAGAGAATGAAACGTGTTATCGATTCTTTATGGAGTACACCATCCCAGTCTGGGTATCACCAGGGAATCACTATTAAGATCAGGCAGAGGACTCACCATCAGTCTTATTACGAGTGAATTACTCGACAGTCTAAATATCCCCTCCAAGATTTTTTAAGCCAACGAATCACTGACGTAACCAACAGCCAATGAATGGTTATTATGCATTAACTTCTGACAAACGATCAAATTTAAATGCTAGTCCTACTAGCATACTACTGTGACGAAATAGGTACCACTCGACACCAGAAGAAACCTCAATGGCTCATTACCAACCTAGTCTACTTTTTATTCGTCACAGCAACCTAGCTCAGTAGGAAATCCATGTCGCGGACCAGTAGCTAATTCTCACCATGACCCTTACTCACCTGAAGAACCAAGAGTGAACAGACCAAGACCAACAGCCTCAGTGCAACAACGACGCAACATGAAGAGACCTTTGTTTGGTGTAAACAGCAGAAGCAACCTGCACACCTCTAGGACTTGCAATCTAAGCCGACCAGAGGACTATCCAAAAAGGTCCAGGTGTCGGCTATGTTACAGTTTTGGGCTTTTGGGCATTCTTCAAGCATGTGTGGTAATAAAAACACCGCCGTACAACGTTCTAGCCCACCAGATGCACTAGACAACATCACCAAACCACTGAGACTGACAATCTTGAAAATACAGCACCAAACGTTAACTTTTCAACTTAACAACAAGCATTTCACTTAACAATGATAACCACCTGGCATTTTTATGCCAAAGCCACAGTGCCTACGCCCTTCATGACAACACAAGACTTTAATAACAACCCAAATGAAAGGTGCCAGTTAGATGAACCGTCCAACAGGTTTTATAACGAATATGGTTTTAGTGATAATTATAAGGGTACCCCAGGAATGCAGGAGTATAGTCATGATACAGGACGTACACTCTGAATTATAGCCAAATTCTGTAAAAATAACAGACAGATCCAAATGCCCTATGGCTCAAGTGGCCTTAGCCAGTAACAGACATAGCAGAGTTGGTGTTTTTATAGGCAATTTACGTGTAACAGGGTATGATCTTCAGGGTGGCCCTTTAAACAATCCAGTAATACTACATAAAGTAGTAGAGATGCCCACTGTTACGAAAAACTTATTCTCGGAGTATTGATTACTTTGCTCTGGATCAACTTCTTCCATAGAAGAACGGGCCTCATGTCCATGGATAGGTTAAGGGAACGTTACTTGATCCCGAGCTTAGAAATAAATTGGTTATTAATTTTGACATATGTATGCAGTCAAAAATGCATCGGAATAGTCATCCTACCCAATCTCAACGTACACTTACACCATGCATGCATGCATACATAGTGCACTGACAAATGGATCTATAGTAAAGAACTGACAATGCACGACAGTACTAGTGCTCTGTTGGTTTCATTTTTTTATGAATTGGTTCGGTTTCGTCTTTGTTTTACGAATTAAGACCACAGTTACGGTTTTTCCCTTCCCTCCACTCCCCTCCCCAATACATTTTTTTCACAAGTGATGCATTTGGCTGCAAAGTTGTCTGCTTCTGAAAAACTGTTTGTGATGATTTTGTTAAATAATGATTTATAAAAATGTGAAAAAGTCTCCACGCGCGACACCATGTTGCAGTTTTCCTGATGCACGCATGGGCTGTTGAAGTTTTGATCGATGGGTTGTGCAGGAACGTGAGTGGCTTGAATAAGATTTTGAATTGATATGAAAACAATGTAGGCAATGCACGTTTTTAAAAAAATTGTTTAACAACTAAATAGAATAAATGTAGGTATAATGTACTTTGGGAATTGCTTAATAAGCTAACAGAAAACAAAACTGTAACGTAGTTAATTAACACACCATTCCTGGTGAATGAATCACGAGGAACGGTAACCAAAACTAGTACAAAATATGTGGGAAAGATGGAAGGAAATGCTCTACATTTAGCATAAAGCTACAGCAATCCCACTTGTCGTAAATACCCTAGCAGTGTTAGAATCTTTCAATTGCCCTCGATGCAAAGAAGATATTCCACCCTGTCGAAAGTATTAAATTAGAACATCTAATCCATCTAAATTAAAACGTCACAACAGCAGGTGAAAGTTGAAAATGAGTGAAAAATCGAATGGTGAATTCTGATACAAGCCCCTAGTGAAACAAGCATAACTCAGTCTTTATTAGGACCGGTTTTCAATTACCCTTGATGAAAATAAGACATTGCCATATTTCCAATGAACCTAATTAGAATCAGCACCTGAATTTGAAACATCACAATCACAGTTGAAAGTTAAAAATGATGGAAAAATTGAATGGGCAGTACGTTATTAGGATTTTCCCTTCTTCTTTGAGGTTGTGTTTGTCCCAGTTACATAAAAAAACTTTGGACACAGTGCAATGCTATATCAACTTGCCAATTTTCAACAAGCTAGGTTGAATAGCCTCTCTGTAGTCTAGTGTTCCCATGCTCATGTATAGTTTTATCTGGAGAGGACGGACATTGATGCACTCATTGAATCTTGGAGGGTGACACACTAGCATGTGTCTGAATAAAGGCAAAAGGAGTTAAAAGACAGGTGCAGCAAACCAATAACCAATGAAAGGATTTGATTCGCAAGAGAAGTGAGTGAAAATCTGTGCTCGTATACATTGTTAAAAAAGAGTAGTGAAGACAACATGGTATGCAAAGAATAGCACTATTTAAAAAATAAACGAAAATTTGTTTGAAGTTTAAGGTAAGGTTTAACTAATCAGAAATCAAAATTGTGAAGGAATACGAAGAAGCATTCCTGACTGGTTTCAGATATTGCAATGTCACTATAGTGCTTAGTCCGCATGGAATCTTACTGCTCCATTAAACCATCAGACAGGTAACTAAAACTGGAACCATTACAACAGCAAAAAAAAAAATGTGTTGATATCTTGTTAAGAAATGGAAGAAATAGTTACGATTTTAGTGCTTTATTACATCGGTTTCAGTACAGTGAGATTAAATAGGATTTGATTTTGATTAGATTTATTGTAGGGGCGTTACCTAGCTAGAGTCATCTGCCAGACAAACAAAAATAAGTTTTCTACTGCTACGTAAAGGTCTATAAAGCAGTGAGTGACCCTGGATGAAAAATATCTAGCTTTATCAGACAGATAATGCATTCTCACCAATATTTTAACCCCGACTCCAACTCCAAAGGTTTTGAACTTTTCTTTTTTAATGTTGCATTAATGTAGGGATGGTGAGAATTTCATACTTTTGTATTTTGTATCTGGCTCTCCACAAATTCGAAGTTAAGACCATTAGAATGTCTACAGGTCTGTCTACAGTCCCAGATAGGACGTTCAATTCCCACGTCAATCTCCCTGCTAAAATTTACATACACGGGGTTGTAACTCGTCCTTGGATTTGGCAAAGATTTTGTCTGTTGTTTTGCACTGTTGTTTGGTCGAGTTGTTGGCCCTACGATTTTAAAATCACGTGTTGCTGTGTGTGATACCAAAACATCTGTGAATCTGCTTTGAATTGTATTTGTGGAAGTTCTGCCGGAATCTGAGACTTTGGGAGCCTAAGGTAAGAAAAACGAGTTACAAGCGTCGGCGCATCAGATTTTCTAAGGGAAAAGCCTTTAAGTACCCACATAAATCCGTACTAACCACCAGAATATTTTTGTTATTCACGGACTTTTCTCAAAGATGGTCTATGCTTCCAGTCAAGCTGCAAGGTACAGAAAGGAACCAGTAACTGAATGGCTCTCAACTGTTCAACGTTGTTTTGTCTTGACCTTTGTGAATGTGGCACAGATGACATACTATTATAAAATGATGCACAAGTTTGCATATTCTAGGAGCACAAAATAATTTTTGGACACGGGGTATGGTATTTCTAGCACCATGAGCCCTCTTGGAATCAAGCTGTGATTTACAGCAGGCGATACAGCTTACTACTCAACTATCTAAAATGCGTGAGTGTGTGCTGCAAGTAACTCGTCAATTTGAGCAGCCAATGCAGTCTTAGAAAGCGACAGTTACTCAACATCTATTTGTTGATCATTTACTATACCAATTCTTTCATTTGGCTATTTTCCTCTAGTAGTGGTGGGTTGACCTTCACCTCTTAAAGAATTCAGCTTTCATACATGCGACACAAAGCATCAGGGGCCTTATTGAGCCTGCTAGTGAAAACTAGTTGAGCTCCTTGTGATGATAGAAATACTGGCCAACACGTAATCCTCGTGCATTGTTGTCCTTTTACAGGCAATGGAAACAAAGATACATGGTCTGTGTAACAAGAAGTAAAGCTGACTTCCAAAGTGGTCATTTTTATACCACAATGATGCTCAACATCTCTCAATCACTCATGTAGTAGAGGCGTACGCCTTATGACAACTTTCTAAATGTATTTTCATGTTTACAAAATTATTGCTTCCCTGCTCCGGTTACTTCTGGCTTAAAATAGAACCCCCACTGGCCGAGGCATCACTAAAAAGTGTCCAATGCAACTACGTTCGGGGTGAGCAGGGCTTGGGAATTTCAGCATGGCACTTTTAATGCCATTAAAGGCTTCGTCCTCGAGGAAACGCCACCAGAAGTCTTTTTTGGACCCAGATAAGAAGGTAACCGGAGTACTCGGTATACCGATAGATGAAGCGCCCGAACCACGACCCTGATACGAGAAATTGTTAGAACTTCCTTACTATTTTGGCATGGGAATTGTTGTAAAGCAAGAACCTTACTTAGGATTGGTTTTAGAGCATCAACATCGGGCACCAGGTACCCTAGGACCAATGCAGAGTATGATGCAGAGTATGACACTAAGTATGAAGGCCTGAGCGGGAACTTAAAAATAAACACTTTTTTTTAAGTTCACGCTCAGGCCGTCATACTCTGTCATCTTGAAAGAGCCGTCTAACCCTTCAAGGTGGCTTTCCTAAGGTATGTTCTTTATCCCCATGTTGTATACGTAGTCCATTACTCGTAAGTGGTGATAGGGAACAACACATGTGGCCATTGCATGGTAGAAATTGTTGGCCAGACATTTGAGGCCAGACATTTTAAGGCTAGGTGTAATCCTGGTGGGAAGATATTGGTCCTTAGACGTGTTGAGGACACTTGATTGGCTGTCCTCATTAAGTAAATTAATGAGCCAATAAATGCTGATCATGTTCACATTCGATTAGTAACCTTTTAACGGAAATGTTAGATTGTGTTTAGAATATCGGGTAATGAATTTTTCAAATCGGTAAAATCTTGGAGTTAGTGAGAATGATACATAAATATAACCTCACATGCTTGACACACTCTCACCTACTTTTTCCTAATTTTTTGTCTCCTTTCGTATTTTTTGTCCACTTTTCTACTTTTTTGTCTTTTTTCTACTTTTTTGTTTATTTTTGTCTCCTTTTCGTTTGCCATACTACTGGTTATAAATTCTTATTGTTCTTTTTACCATTTTTCAGCGATGTCATATAGCCAGGTAGCAGTAACACAGACACCAATCGTTAGCTTATCGTACCATAATCCAAAGTGAAAAAGTAAAAAAAAAGTTTGAATGTACGATTAAGGTTTCAGGTGGACTTGTGGACTAAACACTATAGGAAAGCTACTACTTGAAGCTTTACAAGAAATTGGACTTGTATGTCAGACTGTCTGAGCAGGGAATCGAACCCATGACCTTTGAAGCCAAATGCCGAGGTCCTGCCGCTAAGCCATACTGACACCAGAAAACCTGCTATCCTGTGTAGTAAGGGTGTATTTATGCAGCGATATCACTTTGCATTTTCAGTTAGACGGTGAAAATAAATCTAAATTCCAACAAGGTAGTGGTATTGCTCTGACGGTCCACGCAAAAAAGGCAGTAATGACTGTTCAAAAGCATTTGGGAAAATGTTTCATCAGGATGAATTCTTGTTCTCATTTTCACAGATTATGTGACTGCGTCATTTACCCAGACGATATCACCGACACATTATCAAGGTAAGCTAGTGTTGTACTGGGTTATTACTACATGGATTATCTATCTATGACTTCCTTTAGGAAAATGTTTGCAGTCTTATAATCCGTGATAGTGAAATAAAGAAGTGACCCTGACGAAGCAGACGAGCGCTGAACAAGTACTTTTGTTGGTCTAAGCCTGATGAAGTGACCCTAATTTCTTGCTTCTAGTTGCAAAAATTTAAAGTGAGATCATTGCATAAATAAGCCTTTCTACATGGTGATAGCAAATTTTCTGGCATTTTAATTCTTTGACTTGCTGTTTTCCATTTTAAGAGCACATTTGTTGTCTAGTTCTGTATTTGACATTTTTTTGCTTAAAATTTTATACTTAATATTAGGCTGCGTTAATGCAACCATCACACTTTGCAGTGTCGCAGCTTAAATTTATTCTGATGGTAAAGCTGTTGTCATGGTGAATAAATTTTTCTGAAAGAATGCAAAGCTAGATCGCTGTGTAAACGTGGCCGATTAGACATGCTTAAATGGAAGCCGAACATGTTTATCCGTTGATTTAGTATGGATGTTTAGCTTATGTAAAGATTTCTGTTAACCTCACCTTTTGACCATTCAAAATGTCGCTGACATGGGCATGTGGAGGATTAGTAGTGTTTTTTTTTAAAGCACAAACAAAAATTTTTAAAGCACAAGCAAAACTTAATGATTGTGATTTTCCACGATCATCTGTTCTTATACTTAGCTTGTTGCAGTGATATCGCAGCTGTACTACTCAAGCTACGATATCACAAAATAATGGTCCATTCCAATTTTGGATGCTCCCCTATGAGTCCTCACAATATTTTCCTTATATTTTTAATAATTTTTCGCCTTGTTGATTTTTTATTTGGAACAAAATGAATTATTTCTTTACGGGCATGTTTCAGCAAACCAGCTATGTAGAATAGAATAGAAGTTGTCGGCCAGTAAGCTTTACAGCTTTTGAAGGCCCATGTTAAGTGGAAGGAACCACCATCGTAAACAGTTGTTTTTTGCCGCAGGAGGGAGGAAACCAGAGTACCCGTAGGAAACCCTCGTACAACGGGCGGGAAACAACCGGAGAAAAACCCGTACATATCCACTTCCCTTCCCAGGATCGAACCCGGGTCTGTAGGAAGCCAGAGATGTACAGATGGGACCAAGACGCCTATCGAATCTGTCGCCCCAGTGCTCGCAGCTACCCGTGCACACACACGTAGAATAAAATACAGATTGTAAATGGACCACGTTTTGGAGTGATCGTTTTTATTGAAGTTCTCTTGATTGGTTTTAAAAATAACCTTAAAATATTCTAATAAAACTCAATACCATTTTTTCGGCAGACCCTTCAAATGTTTCATTTGATTTGGTTTAAAATTGTGATATTCATCCAGACTTCAAAGCGCAAAGTGAATTCCGATTTTAGTATATAAAAAACAGATTTCTTTAAAACTTCTGGATTGTGTAAAGGTTGATTCCCACCAAAACCAGAATCAGAATCGAATCAATAAAGGACGGAAAATTTCACAAACGAGTATGTCCAGACACTATCCAAAAACTTTTCCGTTACAAAATGCGCCAGACTGCCAGTTACATATTCAAATTCATTCTGTTTTGGAGTGCATGTCAGTTAGCCAATTGTTGAACGCCCACAAGGCACGTCATATGAACGTCACACAGCCCACTTCCTGAAGAAACAAGCTCTGAGAGATGCGCTTGAAATTTGATGGAAGAAATGTGCTACTACCTCGGTTCTTCCCAAATTAAGAAGAACAGTCTGCTGTGATCCTAATAAAAACGTACATTCGTGGGGCTTTGTACTGCACAGTAAGACTATCTGATACAGAACCGTTAAAAAAAATGTTAAAACGTGGATGATTTCGACATTCTGCATACGATACAAGGTCTGTAAACGTAATCATGATATGTAATGAACGTTATCATTTCAACCCTCTAAATATGTGAAATCAATTTACAGAGTTAAGTTAAGAGACATAACGAAAATTCTTGGCGTGTATTCCTGAGTTCAATTCATAGATTCTCATTTCCTCTTCACGTAGGAATTTAATTCTATTGACGACGCGTTTACACTTATTTGAATTCATTGTCAGTTAAGAGCATGCCAAACAAAATCAAAGAAAGAAAGAAAGAATGACAGAGTAGAAGGAAGGTAGGAGGGAAGAAAGAAAGAAAGAAAGAAAGAAAGAAAGAAAGAAAGAAAGAAATAAAGAAAGAAACAAACAAAGAAAGAAAGAAAGAAAGAAAGAAAGAAAGAAAGAAACAAAGAAACAAAGAAAGAAAGAAAGAAAGAAAGAAAGAAAGAAAGAAATAAAGAAAGAAAGAAAAATGAAATGTATCATATTACTGTTACGTATTACTGGTAGTTGGTGTTCTAAATCCGATGTTCACTGTAATAGTGAAAGATAGACACAAACTAATTCACTAAAGGTTTACCTTTCAATTCCTCTTTGGTCGATGGTGAAATCAGGTTATACGTTTCATGAAAATTCAAGTCGCCTTCAAGGTGAGCTACAACTCCTTGAAATTTAGCATTTGAAGCACCAGTGATTGAGATGCTGTGGCCTAAAAAATACGAAAAGGAACAATTATTGTAAAACCGAGTCACTGAACAAAACTCACGTTTGCTGTACCGAGAGTTTTATTAAGTGAAGCAAACTTTGAAACAGTTCTCTTAGTCTTCACGTGCCGTCAAGATATTTCTTTGTTAAACACTTTTCCTTGTCAGAATTAATAAATTTTATAATTTGGTTTCAAATGTTAACCTACATAACGTTTAAGATAGCATGCACAGAAGGACAAGTTTACATCTTATAGGTTTACTGACCAGTAGTTAGATCGAAAATCTATTGGCTTGGCCTTTTGCTTATCATATTTTACTTCTGATTTTAAGGCATTATATTAAACATTTTAAAAATCATTGAGCATTACACGACTGTTGACTAAATCTTGCTTCGTATTCAATTGTGCATTAACATTAATGTAACTTGAGATGAATTTGAATGGTAGGATGCATTTGAATAAACTACATGGTTTCCACAGAAGAATACCCTGATTATAAAAATAAATAATGCTCTTAATAATTAAGCTAGGCGAATTAATTGACCTTCTTGCAGAAAAATTTAGAATTTTTTTAAGCGCTAATGCGAATGTTGTAGCATTCTCACGTCTCCTGCATTATTAAATTAATGTAAAACCATACGGTTTGCAGAGGCGTGCAAAATAACTTAAAAGTTACTTATTAGTAACGCTCCCACTATGTCTGCCTCCTGGTGAGTTATTGCAATGGTGTAGGAAAAATGGTGTTGCTTACAGCAGATGCGCAGTGTGTGGTGTGGTTTGCTGAAACGAAATCCCCTGTGTCTGTTCAATGGAAGTTTGCAATGATGCAATGGAAGGCTGGTTCCCGATGTGAAGTTATTCAAGGCGTAGTTGGCTAATTCCCTCATGGGCCTACATTGATTAAAATAGCTATTGATAGTTACAATCACGGTATTCTTTTGTCTAGGTCTACAGATGTTTATTCCTCAAAATTGCAATTATGTGCCAGCACGAGACGTGAGAGTGTGAGGATACTCGCATTATTACCTAAAAAAAAACTTGAGTTTTCCTACAAGACAGTTTAAACCACGTTGAACTAAAGTAATTAATACGGATGCCAATAATTATTATTATAAGGGCATTCTTTTGCGGGTACCCTGTACAATGCATTTTAATAAAATGCATTTGAATAAAATTTGTATTTGAATAAATACATGTTGAATTTTGTATTTGAATAAGAAAATTCAAATATAGAGACATAGAAAGTAGGGACCAAAATAAAAATTTGCCAAAATAAGCAATAAAGTAAAAACACCAAAGAAGGAGCCAACAAGGTTTGGATTGAGAACTAATTAAGCCTTGGTGTTTCGAACCACTTATACTTTATTATCAAGAGGAAACCTTAACTAAAAAATCATGTAAACACAAGACAGGATTGGTAGACGTCTGGAGTCAAGCCAAGAAAAAAACTATTTTAAAATTGAATGTACCCAGACAGAACTGGGACACAGTCAATAACTAAAATTTAAAAACAGACAAAGGTGTCGTCATTTTCCTGGGACAAGACTATGTGGGGAAGGTCAGGCAGGTTCACTGGATACATACGCACAAGCCTACCTAAAAATTCACTTTGCTTATTAAAAGATTCCTTGCCAATATTATTGATAAAAAGAAACTTAAACCCGAAAGACTTGAAACATATAAAAAAAATTACCATCTTCCTCCACTTATTTTCCAGCAAATAAAAACGCACAACGGTAATAACCCACTTAGATTCATCATGAGCGGAAAGAGAGCCCGTAACCTTGTTCATGTCAAACTTGTAGCACCCATCCTCAAAATCCTTGCTCAAGTGAAACACACTCTTTCTAACTCCCTTCAGATCATCAGTGACCTGCAAAACCAGTCCATTCCAGCCACCAATAACTGGGTATCCTTTGATGTTAAAGCTATATCTCCTTCCATAAATCGCCAAATTCTTCAATGAATAATTGAAGATGAACTCTTGTCTGCCTCCTCACGTCACTTCGCTGGGAGAGTGCAGATTTCCTTGGTGCCCTAAAATTATTTTCGCTACTACTTTCTACCACGGCAAAAAAGACACCTCCTTCAGCATCAGGGAGGTCCCACAGAGTCCCCCAATAGCCAAAGTTGACAGCAGTCTTGTTCTGAATTGTCCTACTACAAAAGATTCATTGATTACAGCATTGCCCTGTGCCTCCTCATTCTTGAGTTTCTCCCCTCCATTTCTCCCGTACTTAGGATTTGCCATGGAGGCGCCACTATACCCGAACACATCTCGTTTCTCGAAATTACTCTTTTTATTAACTTCTTTGAACTTGCTGAGCGCGTTCCATTTTCGTAAGCCAACACAAACCACTAGGCTTACTCCATCCCATTCCTATACTGACCGATTATAAATTCAGTTGCCTAAAAAATGAACTCAAACGAGCATGGAGCTCACCACACCAAACCACACCACATACACTATACCACACGACATCTGATTGCTGAATTCCAGTATATCATTTTCAAATAGCTTGACATCGATTACCCTTTAGAAAAATCTTACAGTTCTGAAGTTTAGCTTGTGCAACAAAAAAATTTGCCCATTTCCCCACCAAACTTCACCACCTCCACACCATATTACGGCTCCATATATTCAAGGTGCTACAAAACACCTGTGCCAATTTTTTCCTGAACAAGGCATCAAATTTGTCAGCAAAAATCATGCCAACCTGTAGCTTGCCTATCTAAAACAAACCCAAAACGAGTTCATACTTCTAGCCCATCTTTAACGGGACACCATTCACTAATTTCCCTGTGCCAATCACACTTGCAAATCCACTTACGTTGGAAGTACAGAATAAAAACTGCAGGTCCAATGCCTTCTATCCGTTGAATTGAACTTCAAACTTAATGAGCAAAACATTTCCCTTGTTTCAGACCTCCACAGAACGGACATAAACCCCGACCTCTCAAAAATTGCAATTTTATTCTAAATCCCAAACACTCGTGCCAGAATGAATCTAGAAACCAACTGTATTTCACGCTGTTCTGCACTCGTACATAATTATATTCTACCTTCTGCACCAAAATTGCAATATATTTTAAACTACTTCAGCAATTTTATGTTACCAAATTTCGACACTAGAGCGTCCTCAGTACCATATATAAATTCTGAACCTGCCTGACCTTCGCCACTTCCCCCTGTGGGCTGGGGGTAGAATAAGCCCACCGTACCCCTGCGTGTCGTAGAAGGCGACTAAAAGGGAACCCAAGATCACGGTTTGCTAGTGTACCAAGGGTATGCATGGCGGAGGGTTTTTAGTCCGTCTTGAACACTAGCAACCTCAACACTACGGTTTGCGAGTGCGCCTACGGTGTGTATGGCGGGCAGGTTTAACACCCGTCGCAAGCACTAGTCGGAAAGAAGTGAAGGGACATCCGAACAAACCGGGCCCGGGGTGGCTGCTTAGAGGATGTTTGGTGGTTTGAATCCCCTTTTGGTTTTGATTCCAATTTGCCCGTTCTGGCAACTGGGTTTTTCATCCTCATCCCCCAGCATGTTGGCCGTGTGCTGCAACCTAGTAATCCGTGGAGGCAGAGATCCTGGCTTTCTGGCTTTGGCTCCTTATTCCGGAGAATGGGTGGCCTGGGCGAGCCGGTCTAAGGTCAATCGGCTATGACCTTTCGAGTCCTGTCGATGTGGGGAGGCGGCTTGTGCTGTATCCATCTGCATCACGGACCCGGTCTGTTTGGGTTATCGACGGAGGTGGTGTGTACGGCTTCCTTGGTGGCCTCGCCTCTCGGCATGCTTAGGCTGCCACCTCACCAAGATAGACGGCGGTGTTAGCTTTTGGTGCAGGGCCCTGGATATGCAGCTTCCGGCCCTGCATCACCCGAGTGCCGTGCGGGGATTTCTTTTCTGGGGGCGCACCGCCGCGACTTATTTTTTGCTTTCAATGGCAACTACTTCTCCCCCCTCCCCCGAAAAAATTTTTCCCCAAAAAATTCTTCCCCTCCTTGCCGCACTAGCAAGCGCCAAAGGAGGGAACCTGAGATGGTTGGGCCTGGTGCCCAGTTACCAGACTTTAGTCAAAGTTGGGACCAAGTCCCGAAGTTCTTGGTGGTGACGGGCGAAGGCCGAGATGTTACGCAACTCGGTCCATTCGGTGTACACAAAGCTTTGAAAGGGATCTGTTGTTCTGATCCAAAGAGTGTCTCTCGGCTCCATGCTGGGGGATACCTTGTGGAGGTTGCAGACGATGGTCAGGCGAAGAGGCTTTTGAAAGCGAGTACACTGGGGTCGTGCCCAGTGCATGTCGAGCCGTGTCGTTCTTTGAACAGCAGCAAGGGGGTCGTGACATGCTTCAATTTGAGGGGTCTCAGTGATGATGTTATCCTGGGCGAACTCAATACACAGGGTATAACGGCTGTGATGCATTTGACACGGAAAGGCGAGAATGGTGCCCAGCCAACTGACACCTTTTTCCTGACCTTTGATACGCCAGTTGCACCGCAGCACATTACTGCCGGTTACCTGCACTTGAAGGTCAGGAGTTACGTACCGAATCCGATGCGGTGTTTCCGGTGTCAACGCTTCGGCCATACCAGCGGCTCGTGTAAAGGTAGGCCTACCTGTGTTTCCTGTGCTCAGGTAGCCCATGAAGGTGCTGACTGTGCTGGCCCGGAGCAGTGCGTCAACTGCGGTGGTCAGCATCAAGCCTCTTCACGGGAGTGTCGTGTTTATGTTGAGGAACGTCGAGTGCAGGAACTAAAGGTGAAGGACGGGCTTTGGGCTATAGGCACCGGCAATGACACGTTCTTTTGCGCAGGTGTGCAGTGCGCCAATGCATAGCCCAGTTAGTGAGTCTGCTGATTTGGCAGATTTACGCGCTGAGCTCAGGTCTTTGACGAGGACAGTGGGCAAGCTTATTACTTTGTTGACCCAGCAACATCCATCTCTGCAGGGTCTTTTGGGTCCTTCGGATCCGGTTGCTGCCTTGCCGTCTATGTCTGCTCAGCCTGCAAATGCTTCTGTTTCTGCTGCTGTTTCTGCTGCTTTTTCTGCTCCCAGGCAGGTTAAAGCTTCAGCTAAGCATCCGCCTGCCCGGAGTGAACCACAGAAAACGTTGAAGAAGAAGGCTCCTGCTGGTAAAGCCTCAACACCACCTGTGAGGACGTCGCCACCAGGAGAGAAGGTGAAACGGTCGTTGAACGGCCAGCTTGCTGAGGGGTCCGTTGTGTCCCCTCAACATCTTGATACTACTTTGCCCATGGAGCAGGGAGAGATTTCCTGTTCTAATTCTCCGGAACTTTTTCCTCCTTCCGAGGAGAACTTCGTTCTGAACCTCACTCCATCGGATGTTTTCGGATCGCCCAGAGGAGGAGTTGAGGAGAATGATTTAGTCTTCAGCCCGCCCTAATGCCTGCGCATGCCATCGTTCAGTGGAACTGCCAAAGTTATCGGACCCATTCCGAAGAGCTGCGGCTGCTTTTGTCGCATTGGCGACCTCTGTGCTGCTGTCTACAGGACACCTGCTTTAAGGCGTTAGATAATCCGGTTGTTCGAGGTTATTCTGTCTACCGTCTGGATGCTGACCCTGTGCCACGTGCACATGGTGGTGTTGCAGGGCTGGTTCAACACTCTCAGCCACATGCCAGTGTGCTTCTGCACACTAGGCTTCAGGCGGTAGCAGTTAGGGTTTCTTTCCACTTCGATATTACTGTCTGTTCGCTTTATTTGCTACCAGATGAGGTCTTTGGGGTTGGTGACCTGGAGGACCTGGTCCGCCAGCTTCCTGCCCCTTTCCTGTTGCTGGGCGACTTTAACAGCCACCATGTCCAGTGGGGGGACCTCATACTGACAACAAAGGGAGGTTCCTTGAGGAATGGATGCAGAAGGGGTCCGTCTGCATCCTGAACAATGGAGCCATGACTCGCTGTAACCTGGCAACAGGCGTTGGTCAGCGGTGGACTTAGCCTTCAGTTCACTTCACTTGGGCTGTCACTGCCGATCTGCATGGGAGCGATCACCTCCCCTTTGTGTTGTCCACAACACAAGGGGATTCTGTGGCTTCCAGGCCAGCTCGGTGGGTGCTTAAATGAGCTGAGTGATCAGCCTTTGCTGGGGCTGCTGTATTTCAGCGTGCGGTTGAGGACTTTTTTGATGTGGATGAACTTACCATTCATTTCACTGATGTGGTCCTTGCTGCTGCTCATGCTACTATCCCGCGTACGTCCACGCAGCCGAAACGAGTTCCTGTTCCGTGGTGGACACCAGCTTGCGGACAGGCCATTCAGGCCCGGAGGCGTGCATTGCGTGCATTTACGGTGAGCTCCACTACTGAAAACTTTGTGGCCTTTAAACGCTGCTGTGCCCGTGCCCGGTATGTTATCCGTGAGGCTAGGCGTGCTTCGTGGTTGGCTTATATTTCGTCAGTCACACGCTCCACACCTTCTCGGCAAGTGTGGAGGAAGGTGCGCCAGATCTCGGGGAAAAACGTGCCTTCCACGGTGTCGCAGTTAAAGGTTGCGAATGCCATGATCTCTTCTGTGCCGGATATCGCCGATTGTCTTGTGTCTGCATTTGCGTGGGTCTCGAGTGATGACCATTATGATCCTGGTTTCCTCGGAATTAAGCGTAGGGAAGAGGCTCGTTCTCTTGACTTTTGCTCCGACGAGCTGGAGGAGTACAATTTACCATTCACCAAGCAGCAATTTGTTTCAGCTTTGTCCAAGTCGCATGACTCCGCCCCAGGCCCTGATGATGTTCATTATCAGCTGTTGAAGCATCTGCCCCTTGCCTCCCAGCAGTTCTTGCTGGATATGTTCAACCGTGTGTGGGAAGAGGGCTCTATTCCAGCTGTGTGGAGGGCAGCAGTGGTCATCCCGATTGTGAAACCGGACAAAGACCCTACTTCTCCTTCCAGTTATCACCCAATCGCTCTGACTAGCTGTGTCTGTAAACTTATGGAACGGATGGTCAGTGAGCGGTTGGTCTGGGTGTTGGAATCACAGGGATTCTTGTCTGCGTCCCAGTATGGCTTTTGACGGTTTCGGTCAACTATCGATCATCTTGTTGCCCTTGAATCAGATGTGAGGGAGGCTTTTCGCCTGCGTCAACATCTGGTTCAAGTTTTCTTTGACTTGGAGAAGGCTTATGATACGACCTGGCGTTATGGGATTCTCCGTAATCTCTATGACTGTGGCTTGAGGGGACGGATTCCACTGTCCCTTTCCGCTTACCTCTCCGGCCGTTCTTTTTGCATTCGTGTCGCGGGGACTCTTTCCCGCCCATTTGTCTTGGAGAATGGTGTGCCTCAAGGAGGTGTTCTTAGTGTCATCTTGTTTGCTATTGTTTCCAGGTTATCTTGACTTCCACACTTGCGCCAACTTAAAGACAAGTCTTTGCGGGCACTTAACATCTTGCGGGTTCTGTCGGGCACTTCATGGGGTGCCGATCGCACTGCCATGTTGCGCCTCTACCGGGCCCTTGTTCGCAGCAAACTTGATTATGCGTGCATGGTGTATGGTTCGGCTAGTAACTCCACTCTCCAGATGTTGGACTCTGTACATCACAGTGGCCTGCGTCTGGCGACTGGGGCATTTCGGACGTCTCCAGTGGTCAGCCTCTATGCTGAGGCCTCGGAGCCACCTTTGGCCATTGATCGGTGACAGCTTGCCGTTCAGTATGCTGTGCGTTTGCGTGCTGTGCAATCCAGTCCTGCTTGGTCCATGGTTTTTGGGCCAGACTTGCGGGTCGGTAGGCGCAGGGTGGGTAAGGGTGATTTCCGCAATAGGCTCCAGTTGTCCTGTCAGGAAATAGCCTTTGAAATGCCTTGCGTCTTGATGCTTGGGGGGATGCCAGTCCCCCTTTGGCTTGTCCCAAGTGGCATTTTCATTTTCGCTCTGGGTCCCTCCCGAAGGGTTCCACTGTTCCAGCAAGGTACTTACAGGAGTTCCGGCGGCTGTGTTCTTGTACGCCGGTTATCAGCGGCTGTTTACTGATGGGTCGAAGTCAGACATTGGCGTGGGATGTTCTTGCATGTGTAAGGGAGTGACGGTTCCCCATCACCTTCCGTCAGGCTATTCTGTGTTTTCTGCAGAGCTTTTGGCTTTTGGTATGGTGGTGGAATGGATCCTTGACCTTCAGGGCACGCATTTCATTATCTTTAGCGATTCCATAAGTGCCCTGGAGTCCTTGGAGAATTAAAATCCTAGGAACCCCTTTACACAATGTGTCCAAGCTTTGCTTTCCCGCTTGCCTGGCTAGCGGAAAACCGTGCTTTTCTGCTGGATCCCGGGCCATGTTGGGATAGGTGAAAATGAGCAAGCGGCTTCTGCAGCAAAAGGTGCCCTTTCTGGCCCTCTCGGCAGGGATCTCAGCCTTGTTCCCTCAGACGCCTTTCTAACTCTGGGTCTGAGGTTACACGCTTTTTGGCAAGCCTTGTGGGACAGACAGGACGGTAATAATTTACGAGCTATTAATGGCACTGTTGAGGAATTTCATTCGGCGTGTCGCCGCAGTTGCCGTGAGGAGGTGGTGTTGGCCCGTTTGCGCATTGGTCACACTCGACTTACTCACTGTTTCCTTTTGCGGGAGATTGACCCTTCTGAATGGTATTGGTGTCGACGGCCACTTACGGTCCGGCACTTCCTTGTTGATTGACGCCATCTTGATGGTGTTCGTCGTCGTTTCCATCTTCCGCATGACATTGCGCGTCAGTTGGGCGATAAGTCTGTCCTCCTGTCCGGTGTTTTTCAATTTTTGCAGGAGGTACAGATGTATGACAAGATTTAGATTAGGGGTTTGAATAATATCTCTGTAATGTGTGGTGCAGTGGCAACCCAGACCACTGCACTGTGACTGAAGTTGGCGCTAATGACCAATCTGTCGACGCTCCATTAAGCCTCAATCCTCCCCCCCCCCCTTCGCCACTTAAGCCTGTGCCAAGAAAGTGAGCACCTTTGTCTCTCTGCTTTTTTGTAATATAATTATTGGCTGTGGCCCAGTAATGTCCTGGTACACTCAATTTCAATGTGGTGTTACTCTTGGCTTGCCTCTAGGTTTGCTTCACCCTGCCTGCGTTTACATGTGGTTTCAAAAAAGGTTTCGTCTTGAAAATGAACCAGAAGTGGTTCGAAATGTCGAGGATTAATCAGTTCTCACTTCACACCTTGTTGGCTTCTTCTATTCGTTAAAAATAGGCAAAGCAAGCAATCTGTCGCTGAAATTACTATCAAGGACCGCGGTAGCGGTCCTTATGTAAGCCTCAGCATGAACTTCCATGTTAAACGTCAAACTTTGAACTCCAATAGTTTCGCCCAAAATTGACATAGACCAACGAAATTCGGTGTTTGGGGTCGTGTCATAACTATTTCACCGCATTACAAATTTTAATGACAACAATTGAACCGTTCGGTGTCCACGGCATGGCCATTTCTTGTTTATTGTTGTTCTTGTTGTTGATGTTGTTGTTGTTGGGACTCTTTGCTCTGACCTGGAGATCGAACCACTGAACCGATTTTCAAGTTCTATAGCTTAAAACGTAGTTATGGACCTCGCCTAGGGCATATCGCAAGCTATTTTAATGCAACTACAATATTCTTGACACGGTAAGCCAAACGGGCTAGAACTTTTGCTCTCACCTAGAGATCGAACCAATGAACCGATTTTCAATTTGTATAGCTTAAAATGTAGGTATTAACACCGACCAGGGCCTTTTGAACACAATTTTGGTGTGACTACAATATTCTCTTCGGCAGAGTATATATTATTGTAAAGCACTGTGCAGAAATCATTAATGTTGTTGTCATGACATTTTACTCTCTCCTGGAGACCGAACCACTCAACCGATTTTCAAGTTCTATAGTTTAAAACGTAGGTATGGACAAGGCATAGGGCCTTTCGCAGGCTATTTTAATGTAACTACAATATTCTTGACACGGAAAGCCAAATGGGCTAGAACTTTTGCTCTCACGTAGAGATCGAACCAATGAACCGATTTTCAATTTGTATAGCTTAAAATGTATGTATGAATACCGACCAGGGCCTTTTGAACCCGATTTTGATGTGACTGCAGTATTCACGTCGGCAGAGCAATTGTTATTGTAGAGCACTGGGCAGAAATCCATAATGTTGATGTTGGAACTCTTTGTCCTCACCTAGAAATCGAACCACTGAACCGATTTTCAAGTTCTATAGTTTAAAATGTAGGTAGGGACAAGGCCTAGGGCCTTTCGCATGCTATTTTAATGTAACTGCCTTATTCTTGACACGGAAAGCCAAATGGGCTAGAACTTTTGCTATCACCTAGAGATCGAACCAATGAACCGATTTTCAATTTGTAAAATGTAGGTATTAACACCGATCAGGGCCTCTTGAACACGATTTTGATGTGACTGCAGTATTTGCGTCGGCAGAACAATTATTATTGTAGGTCACTGGGCAGAAATCATTAAGTGGAGTAACAAATTTTGCAGAAATTCTGCAGAAAACACAAATTTGGTACACAAGTCTTTCTCAACAGTAAAAATCGAACCAGCCATGGACCCCAATGAAATACCCCAAAGTGCCTTCAGTGCCCCCCCC
>JAHWFP010002239.1:0-13453 GCA_023313725.1 Lithobius niger | reverse complement strand
GCCCCAGAACCCCCCCCCCCCCAATGATGCATCCCAGGGGTTTTGGCAAGAAATTCTTATAGATCAAGCTAAAAACATGAAATTGGGTGCAAAAGTCATTCTTAGCAGCATAAAACGAATCAGCCATGGAAAAGACTTTCTTATAACAGTTATTTTAAGGTGATTACAGTGTTCTTTTCTGTGTTATTCTTGCTGAAACAAGAAAAAAAAAAGGGATATTAGTATTAAAAAACGCTTAAGCGTATAAAACACCTATGTAAGCCTTAAAAAACTTAGCGTCCCTCTAATACGTGTCAAAGAAGCGCCAGCTTGTTTTTTGGGTCGTTGGAGATTCTTTTACACGTATTAGTGCGACGCTGATGGCTTACACGTCTTTTTCTAATATCTGTTCCTTTAAAGCTTTAAGTTTTTTAAGGCTTACATCCGTGTTTTATACGCTTAAGCGTTTTTTAATACTAATTTCGTTTACTGTCTGTTTAACACAGTACCGATAATTCTCTTTAGTTCATGGAATACAAACTTTTCCATTGTCTAGCGCATAAACGTTTCAGCCCTTTACAAAAATTGAACTTGAATCACTGTAGAAATCTGAGCTATTAGTTTTACATTCCTAAATACGGAAAAAGACAGAGAGAACAAACTGCACGAAAGTAATTATATTTTCTTTTGTTTCCAGGTTTAAGTCAGCCTTTCGTCAACTATTACTAGTTGATTTTTAATACGAGTGCAATAAAGGTGATTTTTTTCATATTACCTGCTTGGTGCTGGTCTTTATCTGCACGAGTTTCACGAGAAGGCACATGTTGGTCAGCTTTGGTTTCAGAACAAAGTTGTAGGTCTTCTCTTGTGTGATGAACAGGTGTTTGCAGCTTCTCCTTGCTTTGGTGAGTAGGCGTTGGTGGCTCAGAATTGAGCTGGCTGGTAAGGTGCTGCAAACGTTTTTGGAATCTGGGTGACTTTGACTGATAGAGTCGTCCACGTCGACGACCATCACGGGAGAATGGATTCCCCTAATAAAATGGATAAAAGAAATGGAGTTTGAACGTGTTAGAACAGTTTTGAACGATGTAGAAAATATGGTAGGAATAAACCAGACGGTTGGGCTAATTTGAGAACTCAATGCATTGGGGAATTGTGAATCAAGCACTATAAATTAGGCAAAATTATGACCTTAAGTATCAGGTTACTCTCTCGAGTTTTCTCGAGCTGCAAATTAGGGTAACAATTGCTGAATTTTGCGTTATTCAAAGAAATGATGATGATAAGCCAATTTATCGATAAGCCAATATTTGAGAACGGATTGGGAATTAAGAGCTACAAATTAGGCAAACAACATAAAATATCAAGTTACCCTTTCGTCGGGTTTTCTTATGCTACAAAATAGGGTAAAATTCACTGAGTTTTCAGTGAATGATGATAATGATAAGCCAATATCTCACATTGAAGCACTTGAAGCAATGCTCACAGTGTGATTCTAACCTTCCAAAAATAAGGAAAAATCAACGGAAGGGTTAATTAAAAATTACAGTTACTAAAAAAAATAGCACGTCCCTCTTTCGTAGGGACTAAAACTAAAACTATTTCTATTACTTTGGGCATTGTGTATCGTCCACCTAGCCTTCCTATGTCATCCCTTCAAATTCTTGATAACTCTCTTTGTAACTTCGTTAGCAATATTGATGATGTCATTTTAGTTGGTGACTTTAATAATAATTTAATGAACCCTTCGATCTCAGGATACAATGCAATGAAGAATATTTGTAATATTCACGATCTTATGCAACTGCCAACGTATTTTTTTATGACCTTGTCATGATTAGACAAGAAAATAAAATAAAATTTATTGATCTGGCTATCCAACCAGGCATCAGTCACCATAACTTTGTGTACTTCGTTTATGACGTTCTTGTTCCCGAGATTGCTCAAAATACTGTTACAGCCAAGAATTGGAAAAACCTTAACATGAATTTGTTTAAAGTTGATGCAGGTAATGCACCTTGGCATTTTATTTATGATAAGCCAACTATTGATAATAAAGTTTCCAATTTGAATAACATTATTACAGAGCTGATGTATGTTCATGTACCGTACGTAACTTTTAAACCTAAAAAGCCAGCCTCTCCTTGGATTAACAATGATATTTGAGCTCTCATGAAAAAGCGTGTTAGAGAAAAGTCGTTATTTAATAAAACTAAGAATCCTGTGCATTGGGAAAAATACAACACCTTAAGGAATACAGTCAAAAATACTGTCAGACTCGCTAAAGTCAAAACATTTGATGGACGGATTAACAATGAGAATAACACTAAAATGTTCTGGAATCATCTCAGGCAGCTGCAATTTCATGGAAAGGCTTTCGGTAGTCAGGTTACTGATATTAATCCAAATACCATAAACAAACATTTTATTGAAAATCAGATCTCTGCCAATTTCGATCCGAATTTGCTTACTATCTTCATGTCTAAATAGCTATCTTCATGTTTAAATATTAAACCGAATATAACATTCACTCTTGGTACCATAACAGAGAATTAAGTAGTTGATATTATTGGCAGCATTACCACTAATTCTACTGGCTTCGAGAATGTTAATATTAAAACAGTTAAGTTATTTCTACCCGTTATTGTCCCAGCAATTACCCACATAATTAATTTCTCTATTACATCTTGCAGTCTCCCCACTATCTGGAAATTATCAGTTATTAACCCTGTTTAAAAAAAATGGTCGATCTAAGAATTTTACAAACCTTCGCCTAATTAGCATTTTGCGTTGTTTGTCTAAAGTTCTAGAACGTGCTGTGGCCAATCAGCTCAAAAGCTACCTCGATGAATGCAATATTCTATTCAAACAATCTGGCTTTCGTTTCAGACACAGCTCAACTACAGCTCTTGTTAAAATTTCTGATGATATTCTTAGGGCAATTGATGACTCTAAATTTACTTCGTTTGTGCTTTTGGATTTTGCTAAGGCCTTCGATACAGTTAATCATGTTCTTTTGTTAGCCAAGCTCCATGCAATTTGCCTTCATGATGTAACTGTAAAGTGGTTTAATTGTTACCTTACTGGTCGCAAACAATGCGTTAGTGTATGCAATAATACCTCATCGTTTCTGGATGTTGCGTCTGGAGTTCCACAAGGGTCTATCCTTGGGCCTATTCTTTTTTTTCTATTTTCATAAATGATATCCCTGACTGCATCACCAAATGCGATCATCATTATGTTCGCAAATGCTATCATCATTATGTTCGCAGATGATGTGCAGACCGGAAACAAGTTCTCTCTTGATAATTCTGCCTCTACACTTTCCAAACTTAATAATGACCTTGATAACATTACCCACTGGTCAAGTGCAAACGGCCTTTCACTCAATGGACACAAATGGCAACATATTATTATTGCCTCGCCCCAGTTATTTCAAGCTTGTGCTCTTAACGAACTTTTTCACCACAACTCTGTTGCAATTAACAATGTTAAATGAAAACATCCCATAATGTAAAAAAAACCTTGAAATTATTTTTGACAAGCATTTGTTGTGGGAGGATCATATTAGCACGCAATGCTGTTCTACGTTGCCAAGGCTTATACCATCCGCCAGGAAAAAAGACTTTCCTTATATGGTCATTTTATGACTACTAATCTTTCATGGAAAAAAGTGCGCCTTGCCTCTATACTCTATAACTGCGTCGTCGTGGCAACGCTATTAGACCAACAACAATGGCGTCGCTTTCCGATCAAGTTCGTGTCAACAAAAAAGAGTAAACTTTCCACAGTCAAGCTATGGGTGTTATTTGGAACGTTTTTCAGTATTTCACGAGTCAAGGAGAATCTATTTCTATTTGTATTACTAAGAATTACTTGTATGTCAAATTTCAAGCTTTTTGCTCGACGTGCATGATTAGCCCAAATTATGGCCCTAGCAGCTTTAGTATATGAGCACACGTTGGCTGCTTAGCCATGGCGGATTTCTGCAAGGTAAACGACGCAGCCGGCATGCACAATGCATACCCCTGTTTTGAAACGCGTTGGACTTCTTTCTTGGCGAAGAATATAGATATCTTGCAAGAATCAAGCATTTTCTTAGCATTAAAACTAAACGTAATCTCACGGAAGCATTGATCATTCCATTATTGGATAACGGTGATATGATTTACCTCAGTGCTTCAAAAACATTGCTGAACCAAGTGCAGAAGGTCCAGAATGCTTGTGTTTGTTTTATTTTTAATATTAAAAAATATCAGAGTGCCAGAGAAAACATAAAAAATGCTTAAATGAATTTCCATGGAAAACAGGATAGCTTTACATTCACTTTTGATGGTGTATAGGGCTGTTACATTTAAAGAACCATCCTATTTGGTTGAACTTTTTAACTCTGCTATTGCGACTCACAACTATCCCACCAGACTCGGCTACAGTTGCACTTTCACCCCTCCCCAACTTGAAACTAATAAATGCCAATCTTCCGCTTTCACTTAAATTTTTAAGTTATAGAACGATCTGCATGCAGAAATCAAGAACACCCCTTCTGCTCAAGGATTTATAGGCCATCTTTACCAACGTTTTTTAAATTTCTAGTGTGGTCACTCTCCCCCCCCCCCCCTCCATCCTTTTCCGGCCTCTTATTTTGTTTTAAAATATTTAGCATTACATAATTGTATTTTGCTTTTTGTTTGTTTGTACGTAATAGCATTTTGTTGTTGGGTTAGGTGTAAGATTGGGCTTTCAAGCCTAAACTTCGCCCTTTGTAAACTCTGGCGATACCACTTTCTTCTTTTTTTTTTTATTGTACTTTGTTTGCAATAAAGTTTATTATTGTTTTTAATTACCAGCCAATACCTTTCACTGTTTTCGCCCCATATCTTGGGCATTCCAGCGATCTTTTGCGCTAATGACCAAGCTGTCGACGCGCCATTAAGCCTCATCCCCCCCCCCCCGATCTTTTTACCGAGTTCTTTCACAAATTTAATGTTGGACTTATGCCTTCCCCAACCCCTCACCTAAAACAAATTCGTACAAAGTTACAAACCCGTGTCTCTAAGCCTCTTCCTGACCATTTTGTGACCACTCTGTCATGCTCCGAGTGTCCCAAACTTTAATTAGGACACACGGAACGCAGAGGAGTACATCTGAACGTTCATATTCGTGATATTCACACTCATGCTACATTTAGCGCTCCTGCCCAAGACTCTCTCGCTACTGGACATAATATTGACATTTTCCACTTTACTCCTCTCTTTAATGAAACCCATTTTTTCACTAGATTTGGTTTAGAAACCTTTCTTATCGTACTGCACAAAGAATTTTCGTTCAATATCCAGATCCCAGTTTGCTCCAACCTACAAGCTTGGGTTAAATTCTTCACAACTTACGTACCTGGCTTTCTTTTC
This sequence comes from Lithobius niger, assembly GCA_023313725.1. NCBI lineage: Eukaryota > Metazoa > Arthropoda > Chilopoda > Lithobiomorpha > Lithobiidae > Lithobius > Lithobius niger. The sequence goes on along the minus strand of JAHWFP010002239.1, from coordinate 8,069 downwards.
CAACAGAAAAAGCTCCACAAAAATAAACTTAAAAAACGTATCATCCACTTAATTCTTTCCACTAAACCTCTACAATATTTTTGCCTTCCCCACATGCTTATTCCTTTCCACTTAACCACTACAACATTTCCACCCCTCCCACAAAAAATAAGCACAGGAAAGAAGGAATAAATAAACTTTGTAAATTACTATCCTTTTTTTGCAGAATAATTGTGTCTTTTTTTCCTTTTTCCTTTTTATTCTTTTTAAATTAAATTTTTTTTTAATATTTTTTTTTGCTGTTAATCTTTATAATAATATCGGAGACCGGCTAAAAGGAAAAGGAAAGCCTAAAGGAAAGCCTAAAGGAAAACCACTTCTCCCCTCCTCGCGGCCACATTGAAAATGCACTCTCCCATCCCACTCTACGTGCACCCAAAAAGGAGCCAGGCATGAGTGGTCGATCAATCTGACAAGTCTTCGGGAAGAGTGCCGGGAAAATGTCCCGGGAAAAGTGTTCCGGGAAATGTGACCGGCCCCGTGCAAAGCACAGGCTTCCTCTATAGTTTTATTATATTGTTTTTCTCTTCCCCTTCTTCCCCTTCCTTAGCACTTTCCTGTTTCTTCTTTGCTTAACCATCTTTTGCTACACTTACTACCGTTCTCCCCATCAATATTTTATTACCTACCTTGACTCCCAGAATTCCTTGGTACATTTCCTTCAAAATGGCGACCTGTTGACCTGGTTATCGATTCTGTAAGTTTTTTGTGTTTTTTTTTTATTTCTATGGTGATATAGCCAACTCTAGAATTGCTCTGAAGTATTAGGTACCAGTGGTTTTAATCCGTTTTTATGTGCCGAGCTTAAGTGTCATTTTAACTATACAAAACGATTTGTTCACCATTCCTCATGCCTCCCTGTTGGCTTTCCTGCAATATTAGTTCAAACGTAAGTAAATGTTGCAAACGCTTTCATATTTTTCTTTTTTTTTACCACGTACGAGACGGTTTTTCTACATTCACTCAAGTGGATGTAAATGTTGCAAAGATCATTTATCCATAGGACGCACGAAAATAAGGAACTTTGACACTAACTAGAACTTTCTGAATAATTTTGATTTAAGAATTAAATTCACTAGTGAAAATGATGATTGCTCTAAGATGTCCTATCACAAGCTGAATCTTCAAATCAATAACGAAAGTGTAAAGTGCAACCAATGCCGTAGACCCAATCAAATCTCCTGTACAATTCCTCGGAGTTTCCTCTGAGAATTTATGATTCATAATTTCAGCCATCAAAAACGAAGTCAACGTGTCATACTAAACCCCACCAAGAGTAAACGTTTGATATCAGCATTTCAATACATTGAACCAAAGTATATAGAGAACTGCTATCGTACGAACCATATATCTGAACTCGGCTATCACCTGGGCAACTTTACATTAGTTGCATTCAAGGACATATTTGAGGTGGCTGTGATAGAATATTATGAGGGGAATTTCGATACAGTAATTTTATGTATGTGACGCGAATACTCCAGTTTTCAGAGGGTGGAACTCTGAATTTCACAGTGATGCTTTTTAAGATGTCGATTCAATCAACGGTATGCAACGGTTTTGGTTTCTCTTTGGCATAATAGTAAAAATGATTTCTTATGGGACAATATGTATTTGGGTGCAGTTTTAGTTAAAAAAAAAACTGGAAACGAACAAGACAACAACGTACAGTTGATGGAAAGTTTTTCGTAGCTTGCTGTACTTTACTTCAGTAAACTTTTAAAAAACATAGTTGGGTGTTCGTTAACCTTTGTAGAAATCTAAACACAATTATGCGGGCTTGGCTTACACACGTTGGTTATACAAGTTGGCTGTACAAGTTGGTTATACACATATGGTATGTAGCAATGCGACTTGTATGTAAGAATACGACTGGTGGAATGTGATCCAGATTGTGAACTGGTGTTAAAGCGGTGTCCTGAAAACCTACTGACTCACGTTGTTCGACCTCTGACTCACGTTTACATTTTTAATGCATACAAAGGGCAAAGCAAGTGAAACTAATGCGCAATATTTGAATTTGCGGCTTTGTAGGAAAGCGTACCACTGATCCATAAATGGATCCTTATGGTTACAGTTTAGCACTTTTTATGCTATGGGGTAAAAAACGGTTCTAGCTATTACGAAAATTGATGAATTGGTAGTGGTGGTACGAGGTGCACCTTGTGTGCATCAAAAGTATTAAAGTGAGATTATCTACCTTAAATATTGCAATTTTAAGTTTAATTTTATGTTTCATTTCGTTTCGTAGGCTAAAAGTGCATTTGTGCAACAAAACCTTCTAGCTCACCGAAAGCTATTTGCAAGTCAATCATTATGTTTAGGACGAGTCAGTAGTGTGCAATAACTGAATGCGTCGGTATATATAGATGCAAACCTGTTTCCGTTGCCTTAACTTATCAATAATCGAGCACATTTGGCTCTCCATCCTGTTTAACAATAAAATGTGTTATTTATAACAGCAGGGGTACAGAAAGTACAACAATTATTTCAAACACTGCTACACCATTGCATCATTTCTTGCTATTTCCGAAATTGGCATACTCTCGCACACAGAACTGCTTCCAGTGGTGATCAACGATGGTAGAGAGCCGTCCGTTTCTTTTCCTCGCTGTGCTAAAGCAGTGCTGAAGAATGTAGCGGACGTGTCTCTTTTCCTAGTTTCGTGCAGTGCTAAATGCAACAAAATCGGTGACAATATTTGATCATCTACAGCAAATACAGCCGTGTTTTTGTAGTTATGGTGGATTTACCTGAACTCACAAAGCTGTAGGTAGGTAAGGTAATAAATACACAACCATAAAATTCATATATTGATTCATTTCGAATGTCAATAAAATCTTCAGAATAACGCTTTTCAGCATCTTGAAGGATTACGGCAAACGCACGGAGATGGCAGTGGCCATTTTGTTTGGCGGGCCATTTGGATAGCTCTTGTGTATTAATCCGTCAGGGGGCTGCTCCTTTCGGTCGTCTAGGACTACTGACGTTTGAGTGACGCAGGCATTTCGAAATCTTTTGCGGCTGCTGAACTGCTGCAAGGAAAAAAACGCACCGGAACGTAGCATATCTCGCAGGCGAGCATTCAAAATCCAACATGGCCCCCACTTCGGGTTCGTCGAATCGGAAACAAGCCATTGAATGGCGGCATTCAGGAATCATTCCACTATTTTGCATTCTAGTAAGGAACTGCTTTTATGCTGTACAAAGTGCCATTCGTTTCCCAAAGTGCCATTCGTTCCATCTTGGGGCCCGCAACACTGGCCATCTCTACTTCTTAGAAAATCTACCCTTGCGATCTGAACTTGCGATCTGATATTTACCGGATTTAAAGCCATCCTTGCACTGTCAGAAGGTCAGTGCATTAGCTTTTCGCCGTCTGGGTATCGTAAACAGATGCTCTACATCTGGTAACCTCGCTACCAAGGTATGGGCCTTCAAGGTCTTCGTACGACCTCTCCTCGAGTATGCTACCCCGGTCTGGTCCCCTGGCCTTCTCAAGGACATTGACCTGATTGAGTCGGTACAACGCCGGTTTACGAAGGGCTTGCCTGGTCTCCGAGACTTAACACCTTCGGCACGATTGGAAAGGGCAGGCCTCGTACCACTTGAGCTCCGCAGAATTAGGTTTGATCTTATACTGACTTATAAGATCCTTCACGGCTTGACTTCGGTTGACCTACCTTTTTTTGATTTATACCAGCATAAACTTTCTTTTCCATCCGGACCGTTCCAATTTGGAATGCTTTGTATGTCGAAGTTGTCTCCCAGTCTACGTTGGCGGGTTTCCTTCGCATGCTGAAATCTCAGCCCTTGCATTCCTTTCTTAAACGTTGCCCGTAAACTTCATTTTCCCACATATTCACTCTCCTGTTTCTAACTTAATTACCATCCAGTCCCGGTGTCAGTGGCTCAACACCCTTCCGGGTTCTGACCACTTCCAGGTGGTAAAAAAGCAAATATTATTATTATTATTAAATCAACACCGTCATACCGCGTGCAACGTGGAGCGTCTGCATCATTGTATGGTTACTATCATGCACACGTCCGTTAAAGCCGAGAAGCAACCAATGACTCTAGTATTGCTTAAGTAAAACGTAGTAAGCATGAAAATATACGTTTCGAATTTTTGCATAAATACACCCGAATGGTAGATTCTATGCTTTTTTAGAATTTTAAATTTATTGACATAGTAGGTGAACTTGCTTCTAGCGCGTTTAAAACTCTTTACCTCCAGCCACCATTCTCTTGAACCTTTCCCACAGGTACTTTGGTCGGTCGTGGGATTCGAACTGGTGTCCACTTGGCTGGTAATCGGCGACTTTAATCACTCCGCTTTATTTGCTCACGTTATTCCCGGATGTGCGCTGGTACTTCTTTATCGGTGCTGGGTCTTTGGATAGTATTCAGGTAGTATCCAGTTTTAGCATATATTGGGAAGAGCCCCCAACTCGGCGAATTTCAGTCGACAAACGAGTCGGTGTATAAATGAAGGAGGGATTGGTGTCAATTCGAGTATAGATTATGATCAAATTTTTATTTTCAATTCAATGACTACGATTGAAATGATCGCTAGGCTGCATTAAGGGAGGGGATGCTTTGGGTGCTGAAACACCGGGCCACAGGCCTAAAAGAGCCAGAAGGGTGCCTCACGGTCACGGGAAACATAAAATAAGGTATTATTTTAAATTAAATTTTTTTTACCTTCACCTGAAAAGTTGTTAGAGTCGATGTTTTACGCCACTTTTTACGGAGGAGGGGGGGGGGGGAGGAGGGCCACAATGAATCTTAAGCACCAGGCTCTATAAGGCATAAACCGTCCCTGAATAATCCAGATAATCACGTGACGTGTCAAATGTTAGACTGCTCAGAGTTGTTACTTTTCATTTCTATGTAACTTAAGTAATCCTGGTGCAACAAATAATTGCATAATTTCATCCACAATGTTACTTAAGCACAACACGTAGCAAATATAGAAGACATCTACCACACACTTACCATGCCCGGCCCAGCCCGCGCCCTGGATAGTAGGGAAATGAAAGTGTATATAAGCGAAAAGATTGATTGCTTTTGAAAAGATAGACAGCTTATCACCAAGCTATGCTGATAACATATCGTGATATGACGGAGGGCAGAGAACATTAACGTAGGTGTGTCACAAAGCAAGATACAGCCTTGCACAAGTTGGTTTCGTGTTTGTTAGGTTTTTTCGGAGTGGTTATTTTTTTAAATCGGTTTTTATGTCGGTCTTCAAATTCGTCAAATTATTCAGATTAACAAGCGGCTACAGCGACTGCCTAGTCGCACTGGTCTTCTGTACGGTTCCTCCACTTCCAGTGTTGAGGCGCACACCTCTAACATGCACTACTACAACTGCTGTTATTATTTAATTTAGTTACGTCGAAGCAGTCTATTAAACGTTGTAAACAATGGACGCGTCGAAGCAGTCTATTAAACAATAGACGTTGTAAACAATGGACCTTGTAAACAATGGTCGTCAATATCTGGTACTGTTGCGAAGTTGAAAAAAGCGACGGACGGACGGACGGACAAAGTCGTTGCAATAGTCTTCTCGCCGGTTACGGCGTACAGAAGACTAAAATAGGGGCTTATAAATGCGTGGAGAATCTGTGCAGATCGCAATTTATATCCCATCTCTCTCACAACTTCGACTAGTAGAAGCAGTTGGTCTCGTAACTCAATGCCAATTCGTTCAAAATAGCCAGAATCTAATTTCACTTAGACGGCGGCAGGCCGTGTATATTAGGGAACGAGAATTTCAGAAAATTGGAAAGGAGGAGGAGGCGGCGGAGCGGGAAAAAATGTCAAATGCTATAATGCTGCAACATGTAACAATGGTGCAACAAAGAGGCGAGTCGCATAAAATTACATCATTAAGGACGTATGATGTGCGTGTGTGTTTGTACCTCTACCCCTCTGGAACCAAAAAACCTACGAAGATGGAAGTAGGACCAAACGCAAGATAATTAAATTTCGCTCAGTATAAGCCTATTTTCATCGCTGTAACTTGATATTATGACCCTCAAATACACGAAAACCCCTGAAAAAGTAACGTTAAAGTTTTTTTTTTAAACTATTCATCATGTAATAGTTTGTTCATGAAAACCTCCTCGAGCGAAGCGAAATGATCTGGAGAAAGATGCACAAAAAATGACCTAAATGAACGACGTAGTTTGCACACACCATATACACATCGTAAAAGTGGTTTTGTATTAACTGACTTGATGCATGGAAAAATCAAAACAATAGATTTGGTTTTAAAACGGTGTCAAACATTCGTGTTTCTGAAGCACAGAGGAGCGTGAATTGAACGAGCAAAGCGAGCGATTTCCACGTAAACTAAACCTTTTCAATGTGTGTTTTGCTTTGCTCTATCAATCTTTCATCTCTCATCTTTGTAGGGGGGGGGGAATTGAGGCTTAATGGCGCGTCGACAGCTTGGTCATTAGCGCCAACCTCAGTCACAGTGCAGTGGTCCGGGTTGCCACTGCACCACACATTACAGAGATATTACTGCAGAGATCTTTGTAGGGGATTACTTCTGGAAGAGAAGACGTACAAACGTGCAAACAAACAAATCGTATGTTTGGAATGATATGTGCCATGTAGATATGCTGAGGAATGTGACGAACGAACTGTGAGCAACATTTGCAATTATTAGTTTGAACCGAAATAATCAGTACATCAAAATAATTATACAATAATCAGTACGTAGAAATTACGTGACTCATGGATCATCTTGAAGCTATTAGTTACGCACTGAGATGATCTGGAGAAGGATGCACACAAAAAATAACCTAAACGGACGACGTATTTTGCAACGAAACACATATAGATATTAAAATTGGTTTTGTATCAACTGAATTGATGCATGGAAACCTTGTTTTAAAAGAGTGCCAAACATTCGTGTTGCTGAAGCACGGTGGTGCGTGGATTGAGCGAGCAGAGCGAGCCATTTCCACGTAAACTTTTTCAATGTGTGCCTCGCTTTATTCTCTCTCAATCTTGCATCGCTCACCTTCATAGGGGATTACTTCAGGAGGAGAAGAGTATAAATGTGCATACAAACAAATCACATGTTTTGAATGATATAGATGAAATGCAGGCGCGCTTAGGAATGTGATGGACGAACTGTGAGCAATAATTATAATTTGTTTGCGTCGAAATAATCAGCACATGATTTTGTGATGCTCTTGGAATCAAAGAAAGAAACTACTGGAAACATGGATCGACGCGCACGTAGCTCGCGGATGGCCATACGGTTGGAAGGATTTATGGCTACCATTTGTTTATGCAGTAAAGCCTTAACGAAAAACGCGTACTGCACTCTGACCATTTGCTTGCTAGTTTTATACGAGGAATGTCTGTCAGCAGCACAAGAGTTGCAGCAAGAAAGCTCCTCGAACATGGCGAGACGACGCGGAATGAGCGAGTGAAGCGAGCGCCTCTGCCAGTTGGATTTAGGTATCACTCGAACAAGATGCAACAATTCTTGGGCACGGGAAAGTAACACTACCGTTTGTTCTTGTTGAAATATCACTGTCAGCCTAACATATGGTGAACCAAAATGAAATGGTCTTCGCTTAAATCTTTAAGTTTTAAACTATATGGTACTAAGTCTTTGAGGCCTGAAAATTGGGCGGCCGACGACGGAATGACTTATTTAGTTTTTGATTACGGGCTTCGGGAAGCCAGCTGAATTGTTTCTACGATCGTTTGCGACGATACTGCATCCGCCTGCAACAACACGGAGTCACCCACCTAAATAACACATACTAAATGTAGACACACGCTAGTGTTGCCATCAAATAATAAACATGGAACAAAACTTGGGCGGAACTTGAACATAAGTACTCATTTCTAATTTTCCGTTTTTTGCAAATAAAAGAGGGTGAACATTGGACGCACCGTAGACACGATAGATCAGACCGCAGCAATTACGATAAAAAGTGGGCGAAAAAAGACTACAAATTAACTGAACAAAAAATGGCTTCGCCGTTTAGAAAAAAAAA